>CAJPEX010002344.1:0-41061 GCA_905338405.1 Notodromas monacha
AAGGTCCCCCTCCCCTCAAAAAAGCATACAGGGACCAAATTGCATAAAAAGGCTCAGAATTGTGATATCAACACTTCAGTTAGTGTGTGACATTTGCACCAGTGGTATGTGCCAAACTGCTGCAAAACACTTTCTAAAATTGTATTTGAGAATTTGCAAATGTCTGTCTTTCCTGTTGCGCAAATATTCTTGTTTGAGTGAAAACATGTTTGCACTCATCAGCAGGTTGAACACCTGCCAATTGCTGAGCTTGATTTGACTCTCATTTGCAAGAGATCCATGTTGCGAAAATTTTGAAAAAATATTTCACAGAGTTAAAGTACCTGAGATTTGAGTAAGTATTTTTCTCTTCCCTTCCAGATAAAAATTTGGAAAGGTTCCACACACATGCACATTTTATGCACAAAATTGATGAACTTCATCAACAAAACTTTTGAAAAGACTTGGATTCATTACATTCTTGAACAAAAATGTGAATAAATGGACATAAAAAACATTATAGGTCACACAATCATCATCATCAAATTCCTGGACTCTTCCAGAAAAAATAAGAATAAACAAGGAGTTACAAAACAATTGATTCACCTTTTCAAAATTCTCTGAACAAGCATTTCCATTCGCAAAAAAGGGACTTAGACAAAATCATCATCAAATTCCTGGACTCTTCCAGAAAAAATAAGAATAAACAAGGAGTTACAAAACAATTGATTCACCTTTTCAAAATTCTCTGAACAAGCATTTCCATTCGCAAAAAAGGGACTTAGACAATGAATCTTTCCCACGTACATGAAGATTTTCTACAAAAAAGGAATATGGTAAATGAATGTCGACAAGTAAACATCTTAAAAGACTAGGTATCAATAAAATCTTGAACAAACCACAAAAATATGCTTGTCCTCAAAACACAAAAAAATGATTTTCATTGAAGAAAACTTTACAGAATACAATCAATGTATTTCTGTTTTCATTGACAAAAGAGGGATTTACTTAAAAAATGTGTCCCACATAACCAGAAAAAAATCGAGACTGAAACATCATGAATTGTCAAACTCTTGAAATGTTTGCCAAAACAAGGTAAACATTGTTGAAATATAGGGCCAGAAAAATGCCTCAAATCGTCCAGATTTTAAAAACTTTTGAGACAACCTTTTTGCCTGGTTTGTCAATTTGGTGAGCAGAAGGCAATTTTTGTTTTGAATTAATGTAATTTGTATTGAAACAAGGCAAGCATTTTAGATTTAAATAAAAAGTTGAATTAAATCAATCTTTGTGGGTTTTAAGTATATTTTTGTAAGTCATGCAAGAAAATTTGATTTGTTGTATAATCCAAAACATTTAGGAAAACTGCTACATCTCCTAAATCATCACTAAAAGAATCCAAGATATTTTTACAAATAAATCTAAAAAAATTCGCAATTAACTGGATTTTGTCAAAAACAACAGGTTTTTTATACATATGGATGTTACCACATTAAAATGTATACAAAGAAATCCAAACTCGTCAAATGACTGTATAGCTGAATTTTTTCATTTTTTTGTCTCTGAAGAAAAAAAACGTAATGTGTTTGGTGAGGAAATAAAATATAATTGGTCTGAACTTTTGAAAAATAAACAAATGAAACATCAAGTTGTTCATACACATTTCTAAATCGTAGTAAATTAAATTGTTTTGAGCACATAATTAACTTTTTTAATAACGTCGTATCGGTTAAAGGTGTGGACCTTATAAAAGGTTACTAAACGCACCTAAGACCTTTTTAATCAATAACAAATTCTGTGGCTGTCGAAGTGAAAGGAGCCAATTTTTCAGTATACAGTTTCATCATCATAATTCACCTCATTAATTTTCATCATTGAGCAGAACATACTCGCTTCCATTTTTCAATTGCATGTCTTTTCATTTTAGATTTTTGAAACTAAAAAGGGCGCAATAAATCGAAAAAAAGAAATTGCTTCAAACTCTTGATAATTATTTTTGCTGCACGTTAAAAATCAAAACAAACTTTTACATCAAACAAAAAAGCGGTTTAAAAAAAATACCCAGGTGAAAAAAAACAACTCGAAACACGAAGTTCATGAAGGCAGCGATAAAAACCGACTTTCTCGACAAAGAAACGTTTCGAAATCCATGGAAACTACGAGCTACGATTTTCTCGCTTTTCCTCTTTTGTTCCTTCTCTTTTATTTTTTATTTTTTGCACAAGCTATGGAAAATGATGATTGCGAAATTCGCCAAGACTCTGCATAAAAATTGCGTCGCTCGTCTCTCTTTTTTATTTTTTAGATTTCACTCAAGCAGAATAGGTTCGAAAGTTTGCACACTGAACTTCAACAAATTGCGACACATGAGACTCACACCGCGGTGAAAAACTTGACGGAAATTAATTTTGCACAATGGCTTCTGAAATCTGCCGTCTGAAGCAACGCGAAGAAACCTTCGTGCCAAATTTCCGCAACGCTGTGAAGGCCGCATAATTGCAAACATTATTTTTTCAAGGTTTGTAAAAACGCTCCAGTTTGTTTGAAGGCGGACACAGGAAAATCTTGCTACAGCCAACTTACCAATTTGAGTTTTAAAAATTATTTTGTGAAATATATTCACAATCTCCTGTCGAAAATTCTCCAACAAAGTCAGTTGAAAGCTGAAATTGTCCTTTCAAAAAATGTTTTAGAGTAAATAAAATAATTGGAAAATTTCCTTAGACAGAATGAATAGACAAGTTTTTTTTTAACCCTCATCATAAATACGAAGACTTTTCCGCACTGTTACTTTATTAAATTTGAATTGTATCGAAGTTTTTGCAGCCCAATAAATAGGTACTTGAAAATATAAATGTGTATAATTCAATTTCGAAGATCAATTTGTGACTGATGGGTTTGAATGAGCAAAAATCTCATCACATTGATAATGCCACTGATGAATTACTGTACAGTATATTTGATCAGTCAAAAAAGAAAGGAATGCATCGTTACAATCGAATGGTACCACATTTTTGGTAACTTCAATGATTTTTCCAACAATCATGATAAATCTTAAAATGCCAGAAAAAGGTATAGAATCTATAAAAGTGAAAATCAAATTAGCATCAAAATTTTCAGTCACTGATTCTGCACATCTTATCAAAGAAAAATATTTAGTGGAAGAAACATTTTCTCAAGTCCCCAAAAATTCAACAAAACAATGGACTCTATTTGCAACGAAATTCAAGTGACCAGAAAAAAAATAGCCAGACATGAATTTTTTTTTAGACGAAGTCATCGTAGGAGAGAGTTTGATTGCTTTTTTTTTCGGTTATTGCTCTTGAAAATCTTGTCCCAAAAATTATTCAGCATTTAAGGATATGACGAAATTTTTCTGAAGTTCCCCAAAAAATCGTCAAAAATATAAAATTGCTGTAGAAAACATCATAGTAAATAAATCAACCTGTATTTCATAATCGAGGACTTGAAACACCGTTATGAATTCACTAAATATTTATTACACATTGGAATCTCTCGAGGAGAAAAAAAATTGAACCATGAAACTTCCGCTCCGGCGAAAATCACGTTTTTTTACGTTCTAAAAGGCTTGTGAAAAGGGCCGTGCCATTAATTCAGTGTGGCGTTAATTCGGGAGGGAAGGAAGGCTATCTCAGGCGTTAAATATGACAAAAGGAAGCCTTCTTCTTTTCTTTTTAAAAACAAGGATTATTAATAAGGGAGAAACACGAAGAGAAATCTCAGCTCCCTTCCGTAGAGTACAGTACAGTACTGTACTTTACCACGGAACAGCGGGGAACTGAATGCAAGTTCGCCCGGAGACTCGGTTCGGTGAACAAGTGCCACACTTGAGCAGGAAGTACTTCACCTCGCTTTAATTCAAGTTCCACGACTCGTCACGCAATTAATTTCTCCGTCCCTTTCCTCGAGGAGAACATCATTATTCCCAGCAATACAGGGAATTTTTGCGACCGGAAAATATTCCGCTATTAAAGATAAAGCTGGACTACTTTCGAATTGTCCATTCGGACCTTTGCATGAAATGCGCATTTTACGGATAGACCCGCCAATTAATGCTCTGTCAGGAAACATCTACGCTCTATGATGCAGAGCTTCCCAATGGATGCCTCCTTTGAGATTCGCGCAACTCGTCCCGACATCTACACCCCCTTCAAGCAGAGCGAGGAACGCATCGAACCCTTCAATCGGAGACGGATCAATGTTACTTTGTGGCTCGTTGATGAAACGGAACCATTCGAGAAGTGATGGTTCAAGATATTTTCGTGCCCATTGTTCCAAGAAGTGAAGTTCCAATCGAACACCGGTGAATTACGGAGGCGCGTGTGTGGAGAGAAAAAATACATTTGCTTGACGTAGCTTCTCCGTTTTCTTTTCGGATTCTTTGGAGACGCGCGAAGCCTTTGCATTCTCGTAAGCGGCTTGTGACAGGAAAGCCTAATCCCACCATTAAATTTGCCTGTATGGCTCTTTAAGAGCAAGGGAATGAAGATAATCTCTAGTCTGACGTTGATCCGGTCTTTCTATTGTCTTACTCCACGCCTCATCGCTGTAGTCCCGATCGGGTTCTTCACGCAGCAGACACATTAGTCGAGGTGAAAATTGGAACACTAATCACGCATGAACGAGAACTAAATCCAGATTTTGACATGAAGTACAGCTAGTACAGTACCTTATATATATTATAAATTGCGCCAAGGAAATACTGTACATGGTTGAAAGATGCCTACGATCAACGCCCGAGCCCAAGATCGGTAGCTGGAATAAATCGATGCATCTGCGCGGGAAATGAGGTAGGTTATTATCAATCCAGCACCTGTTGAAACAGCCATTTCACTCTGCGATGACCACTGAATCAAAACCATAATCAAACTCGGTAAGTAGAAAAAAAAATCACCGCTGAAATTCCAACATCACATGTTTGCCGTTCACCTCCATTTAACACGGCCGAGAGAAAGAAAAGATAAACTCGACAGGGAATTGATGAGCTGATCGACGAAGGCAACCCGGCGATTACCCATCGTCATGCCATTCCCGCATTCTACAATTTAATTTCAGTTCTCCTTTTTTTTGCCTACTGGAAGTGAAAAATGGCCGGCTTCTGGAATCAGTACTGAATTACCCTCGAGTGGAAAAAACCGAGTTCATCGATGGAACGCACTGTAATTTGGAGAATCGATCAATAAGTGAGTCTCATCGCCTCTTGATACGCAGTAGTTCAGTCTTCAATTTTCGTTCCATCAAGAAAATTTCAAACGACTGAAACAACTTGAAAACGAATATGTCGAAGCTACGTGAGTGCAATATCAAGCTTTCATGCAGAGTATTCAAATTGTTCGTTAGAGGGAATGAAATCGGAAAATTTTCGAGATAATCTTTCATTCCGGGAACGTGAAACGCAGTCGAGTCAGTCACTCGATTTGGTTGGAATTCAGAAACTTGGTGAGTAATATATTACTTAATGACTGAAAGCTGGCAGCAAAAAAGCATACTTTTTGAAATATTGGAAGACCTTTCAAAATTTGTGGATGCGGAATCCAACTCACTTGAATTACCCACGTTGAGTTTATTTTCAATATTTCTACTGTATTAAATTGTTTTCTCAATTTTTTGATAGTTTCTGTAGTTTAACCTCAATAACTCAAACAGCTCTAAAATGAAGAACTCAATGCATCAAACATTTTTGAAGTACCTGTCTGAATTCTCATAGAAGCCATGCATTCAAAACCTTTGTAACTCATGACTTTCCCCCTCAAACCTCCATGACGCAAATTGTCAAGTGCTCTTGGCTATTATTTTTATTGGAACAGGGAGTCAAAAAAATTGTATTCTATGATTTCAGAAGAAGTGCACAAAAGACTAATGGGGCAAAAGAAGCCATGCCTCCAATTTTGGCATGTTGAGAACTCATTTGAGAAGCAATTTAAGGCACAATTTCCTGCAATTCTTCTTTCACTCCTCAACATGAAGTACTTGTTTTCCTAACTCAAGTCCACCCAAACTCAAATTTTCGCAGGTGCCTTGAAGTTTTGACTGTACAAGAATCAAGTATGATGCACACCTGAATTTTTAAAATGTTGAAATTACAATTTTTTTAAATGTTATACTTCCTTGTGATGCGCACTTTCATTTTCCCTTTTTCATTTAAAAGAAAGGTGCGCATGGTACTCAATCAAATACAGTACTTCACCTGTCATAAACCTGGAATAATTGTTCAAAGGACCTCAACCTGCATCCCATCTGCCAACCCATATCCACGCAAGAAATGCTCAGCTTCAGTTTACATTACAGCATAAATGTGCTTAAAGCTGCAGCCTCGCGTTAAACGCGCTTGTTTTTATTTATTTAAGTCGTCGACGTTGTGTTTTGATGGGATGGGTAGTTCCATGCTATTTTCGCTGGCTTCGTAAGTAAGGGGTAGACGTGTCGCAAACCGGTAAAAAGTCCCGGTACTCCTTCATCTGCTTCTCTCCCTGTCAAGTACCCAAGCCAAGGATCATCCGACTTCAATTCCCCCCCACCTCGCGACACATTTGTTCATGAACAAGGGTTGGTTCATAAGTTTTGACAATTTATTTTTGAAATGGATCCGATGGAGATTCAACAATCCCATTTCTTGTTTACTCGCATAACCGCATCATTTGGCAACACTGAAAGTGTGGTTCTGAATTAAAAAAAAAAATTGAGTTCCTGTTCTAGGCACCCTATGACTTATACTGGCTGTTCCCTACAGTTAAGAACTACTTGAAAGGCATCGATTTTTGAGGACAGTGACAGCCTCATTTCTGCCATCAAAAGAGCAGCCTAATCAAATAACAGAAATGCATTTTTTGGATAGTTGGATTTATTGGATGAAAAACGCATTGAACTTGTTGGAGATGGTATGTTGAAAAACACTTGGGAAATGTTTATAAAGGATACAAATTCGTTAAAAATTCAAATGAACATCCCTAATTTAGAAAAAAAAATTATGGGATAGGATACAAATGGAAACTCATGCTGAAATGGGTACAGGTACTTGTTCTGGGATTGGATGCTCAAGAAAACATATACAGGTTCAGATGCTTAGCCACTGTAAGCTTTTTTGGAACATCCCTCTTACACATCTGTGCAGGAATAGCTTAGAAAAATGTGTTTACCCGCTATTCAGAGTAAATTTTTTTTATTGGTATTTTAATTTATTATGGAAGACCACAGTTTTATGAACATAGAAAAACACCTGAAAGGCCACAAAAGGAAGATCTTGAATATACACAAGTTCAATTTGAAACAATCTTTCCAGTCAATGATTTTGTAAAGTACATGACATGAATTTTTTTTTAGAAATCATTTGTTAAAAAAACCAACCTTTTCTGAAGTACCATTGCATTTGTTGAGATTTTACTGTGCAGTGATTTTACTGTGATGCGGATGTGCTGTAATTGGTGCTTGGACCTTGCCCCAAAGTCAACCTCGTTTTCCATACACTTCCAGGAAAATGTTTTTAATTTGTTCTTCAGTGAATCAATAATTGAGAGAAAGTCCCCCCAATAATTGAATACAATTTTTTTTTCAACTTCAAGATACAGAAAATAAATTTGCATAAGAAAACCTGATGCACACATCTTCATGCATCAAAAGGAGCTCAAGAAGCAGAGAACAAGAATAGGTTCCAATCTACTGAACACACACATTGGAAAAAAAACTGAAGAAAGTACCACAAAATTAGCCTGTTTTTGAAAATTATGAATTAGGGTAATTGTAAAATAAACTTTATTATTGGTATTTGTGAATGTAAATACTGTAGCTCAATTTGTTCAAGAAATATAAAAATTTATGAACAAAATGTTTCCAGAAATGTTGGAAAGTGTCCATCCATATGTCAAGTTATTGTCCAGTTTTAAAAAAGTTTCAAGTGTCCCCAAGTCAAATCATCCACATGTCAGGGGGTCTACATTTTGGGGTCTCAGGGGTCCCCTACTTTTCAGAAGTCTCAAAACTTATGAAACAACCCACTGTATGTTCCATCACAGAAAATACACCAGTAGCACTGAAGAAGGAAAGAAGAAGAGGAAGAATAAGATACAGTATGAAGACGTTGAAGTTGGTGGGATACAAGAGGGGGGTCTTCTCCCTTCAGTGTGTAACAGCAGGGAAGAGGGAACATGAAACGCGATGCAAGTGGAGCGTGGCGAACGATGCGCATCAAAAAAGGCCGGCTGAATTCCGAAATGGAGGGGGGGAGGGAAAATAAGTTTTCATGCCCACCTGCGCTGTTCTTATTTCTCCTTCATGGAGAACCAGAGAGAGAATATTGGAACATTTATTCTTTGTGCTGGTAACACCCGAGGTTATTTGGGCTTTTATTCTCCAATTTTTACCCTGATTTTATTTTATTTTTTTTGGTGCACAGTACACTACTGTATACTGTACTGTACCTGACTGTCTCCTATTTTTTTCCACCCCGGACTCGCATCATATTTTTCCATACCTGAGAAATACTGTACATTGTGAAATGTGACTCAAAATTCAAAAAATACTGTACCATCCTTCATTGAAAATGACTCACACCTGAAATTTCTCAGCCTAAAATTTGGATAAAAACAAATCCCTGCAACAAATGCCTGTATCCCATTATCAGAGATTGAAAATTTCGATAGATTGAAAATAAGATGAGTTGGTTGATTGTTCATGTTCAACTGCGCTGTTCTTATTTCTCCTTCAGGATGAATGAGAATATTGGAACATTTTTTTCTTTGTGCTTGTATAACACATGAGGTTTTGGGATTTTATTCTTGAATTTTTTTTTCAGTCTGACTTGGTGTTTCTCCAATTCTTTCCCCCCAGACTGGGGTAGTATTTTTCTATACCTGCAAAATTGTTAAATGTGACTCAAATTCTCACAAATATTACTGTATTTTAGTCAATTACTGAACCACACACTCTTGGGTAAGACATGAACACAAAATTCTCAATCTAAAATATAGATAATAATATATCCCTGCAAAACATGTATCCAAAATGTTCTAGACTGAAAATTGCGATATTTTTTGAAAATAGAATATATCTGTTGATTTTTCATGTCCACCTGCGCTGTTCTTACTTATACATCACCAGAAGGGGAGATTAATAGAATATTTTCTTTGTGCTTCTATCACTTGAGGTTCTTGGGGTTTCTTCCCAGAATGTTTGCCCTGATTTTTTGTTATTTTGGTCTGACTGTCTCTTCTTATACTGTACTGTATTTCCCCATCAAAGGGCCAGCCTAACATTGTCTTTCTCTTGCTGAAAAATCGTGAAATTTTTGTAGAATTTGCAAAAATACCGTATTTACTCGAGTAAGAATTGCGCGCCTGCTTTTTCAGCCTGAAATTTTGATGAAAACATATTTCCCTGTAAAACACGCATCCCATTTTTAGAGACTAAAAATGTCAGCATTTTGAAAATAAAATACTGTACCATACTTAAGCACCATTTTAAAATCAAAATTTAGAAGAAAAAGGGGGAAAATGTTATAGACAGGGATAAAATTTTCAAAAATGTGTTTTTTTCTTTTTGGAAAAAGTTGCAGGTTGAAAATAAAATACTGTACCATATTCAAGCACCATTTTTGAAATAAAAATTTAGCAGAAAAAAGGAGAAATGTCATGGGCAAAGATACAATTTCTCAGAAATACCGCGGTCAAATTTCCGATCAGCAAGCAAGAGGCCGAAATTTTGCAAATCCGACGCCATATTGATTCGAAATCCCAAACAAATTTATTTTCGAATGATTTTTTTTTACCGAAAAAAAATCGCTTAAACGCTGTGGGAAAAAGCACGTGCCTCACCTTTACAAAGAATAAAAATGTAATAAAATATTTTAAATATCATTTCAGAACGTATCACGGAATTTGATGGTCATCCTTGGCTCCCAATTCTTCAGGGGGTTTCCGCAAAAGAAAGAAAGAAAGAAAAAGGCTCACGGAAGGAATTTTCGGGAGGACATTTTAGGATATGCATTTTGAAAGACAGATCAACTCAATGCTGGTCGCATATAGAAAATGAATTTGCAGGAAGCCCCGCGGGAAATCTGAAACCCCACCTCCTTCCACTTCGAAACAACCCAAGTGCGGAAGATCCAGTACTGGTTAAATTCGGTTATAACGAATTATAAATTATAACAACAATCTTCACAAGTTTGTACAGAAAAAATAAATAAACCATAGGCGTTATCACAATAAAAGAATTTCAGCCCAACGAATTTTCAAACACTCATTACAATAAACTGATCTTTTGGTTGCTTTTCTTCTTTACTTATTTGATAAAAAATTTTAATGCAACAATGAATAAACTATCTACAGCAAAATTATTTTTCAGACAACTAATTTTTGTCTGCTCCTTTGAATTTTTGTAGAGCAACCATAAAAAAACTTTGTAGCAGAGAATTTTGTGGGACCAAAAAAGAAAATATGTCTTAAATTAGCGTGAACAAATAAAACCCTTCATCTTGAAATTGTTAGCCAGACAATTTTACTCCACCATGAATAGAATTTTCAACCAAAATAGAGACTTGTGTCTTTGAGATTAATTTTTTTTTTGCTTTTGAAGAGTACAAAAATACTCAAATAAGATATTTTATTTGAGTGTCTTTGTTACTTTGTACACACACAGCAATGGGTAATATGCTGCAGAGCAGAGCAATAATGACAAGGTTTTGAAGCAAAGTCCAGTAACAGTAAGCTTGCCTTATCATGGAAGACAACAGTATTTATAGATTTGAGAGGTTGAGTTCAAGCAATTTGCCTAGCAACCACTTTGGATCTGTGTTATTGACATACAGAACTTTGTTTTGCTGTCAATAAATGAAATAGAAATGATTTAAAAAGACATTCATGGTATCAACAGAATGTTAGGCACAACTTTGCAATTAGCACAAGTGCACAACAAAGCATAATGGAAAAATAAATGAAGTGCTGTTCAAATTGTAGCCATAGCATATGACTACAGATTGTTATACTGTATATAGCGAAAATCATTGTGGTGAGAGTCCCACCTGTACTGTATTAATTTTGCTTCCATTTTTCAAGCCAGCCATTAAAAGGAACAATTTTGTCTCAATATATCTACTGCACAGGAAGTTCAAATATTTTTGTTCAAAAGAAAAATCACAGATTACAGTACAACACATTAGGTTGCATTCCAATATTTAGGGAGAGGATTTTAATAACAGGGGATTTATTTTTAGACAAAATGTTTGCTTCTCATTTTGTAAATAAAATTTTAAAGTTATTTTACTTAATACAGTTCTTATTTGGCCAGAAAAATTTACCTAGACTGAATTAATGTCTGATGTTAGAAGAAGAGTCCAACTTGTTGATTGCTATCTCAGATGAATGTTATAAAATTATTTTCCATAATAATTCTTTCCAAGGCTCATGTAGTAAAACACACTGTCAATTTAGTCTCATTTCACCAAATTATTTCTGATAATGCATTTTTATGGGTTGTGTAACAAAATTTTCCCTTCAGTAACACAAATTTCAAATTTTTATAGTAACCTAATGCAGAAACTTGTAATGAAAAGATTTTTTGTCAAAAATGAATTATCTGATGGGTTCATGCAATATAGCCACAATGCTTTTTCAGTCTCATCAAAAATGTTCAATTTATGTTTTTTGGGTCCTATAAATGGCTTCATTGACAAAAGATGTTCAATGGTTAATAGTGATCTCATGTGAAATCTCATTATTGTTCAAGAAAATTTTCAAGGCCCACAAAAGGTTATTTCAGTGACATTAAGACAAATTCTTCAGCATATTTGAAGTTCATTTTTGGCTCCCAGTAGCTTCATCATGAATTTCTTTTCTAAGGAAATATATATTTTTTTGGGTAAAAGATATTTTCAAGGACCCTTTAAGGTCATTCTCCAAATCTTTCACACACTCATAATTCTAAAAATCCCTGGGAGAACCAAAGAATAAAAAATGCAGTATAGGCAAGTGTGGGCTTCACGCACAAAAAAGCACTTATTGGAGTATTCATGCAAGACGTCAGTTATCCGTTAGGAACAATGTGTTCTCCATCAGCGAAAAAACGTGGGATGAAGTGAAAGAAAGAAAAGAAAAAAAAAACAGACAGGGAAGTGAAATGAACCTCAATTGAAAACGGGATCCACAGAGGGGGAATAAATGAAACGGTTTTTATCTTTCTTCATGGGCATGTACGTGTCAATTATTCCATCACCGGCTTTGGTCATGGGATAAACGGTACTTTTCACTCGAACAACCCCCTCGTCGTGGTTTTCTTGATTTGTCGAGTAGGTGTCGCCCGAAGGACACTACATACACGCAAACAAACCATGACTGGACTCAACCCACACATGAACACAATATCAACACCTACAAATTAAAAAAAAAGATAAATTCAACTGCAAGAAGAAAACTTTGGCACTTTCTCAATTACAGCAAGGTTTCGCCACAAAATTTGATGAATTACAATATTTTAAAGTAAGCTCTTCTGAATTATTGAATGGCGTGCTCGAGGTAGGGAATTCCAACGCCAAAAACTCGTTCACAACTCGGCAGAAAAACTCTCAACAGAAACGAAAAAAAAACTTTCAAGAAACACGTTTAGAATTCTGTCGAAAAGACGAAATATACTGTACGTACTTGAAAAAGGACAAACAATTCCCCTCGTCATACAGGAAAGGCATTTACAGAGGCAAGATCTCGGATTACTCAGTCTGGTGCTCATTAGATTAAGAATTTGATAACGGCATGTGCATCTGGTCCTATTCCATCAACGACAAAAAGCGGAAAACACGCAACACATCCGTTCTTTTTTTTTCAAGTCATCAAAAACCATTTCCTCTCAAAAAATACTGTTCTTCTATAGTACAATACATTGGATTACCTATACAAAAATTTTCACCCATCAGAAAAACAAACACTGAAATTAAACTCGACCATTTTTTTTAGAGAAGTAATGCTTTCGGTGCGACCATAAGTGACCAAAATTTGCGGGAAAATGCGCACTTGAGTATTTAAATTGGCAGAATCACGAAATCCAAGAATGCGATACAGTAGATATTACAATATTTTTATTTCACTGTGACGTTCGCAAATTTCTGGGTCTTTGAAAAAAATAAGTCGCTGTAAATGTCTACGAATTGTAAAAATATGCATAAAATAATAAAATAGACAGTGATTTTGAAGGAGGAAATTCGCTGTTGTCAGAGTTTTTAACAAATTAATTTGAAAGTTTTAAATGTTGATAAAAATCTTCGTTATATCCTTCCATAATCTCGATTGAACAAATCTTCCAGCTTTCAATCAAAACTAAATTAAAGAATGATGAAACGTCAGGATTCCTTCTAGCGAAAATTATTTTTAAAATCACTGTGCTAAAAAAAAGTCGCGAATTTTTTCGGGTAATTTCTAATTTTTTTTAAATAGCATTGGAACATACCGCAGAAATTTAAGCCCCGTCACTAATTGGAAACCCAATTCTGCGCATCAATTGCAGGGTCACCAACCGAACCGGTGCGAATTCTAAAAATATTCGTTGAACAAAAAAACAACAACAAAACTTTAAATCGAGACTCGAACAATTAAATCGACCAAAAAAGTATCCACAATTACGTTCTTCCCCCAAATTTTCCTTTAACTTTTCTTCACACGAAAGGGACTTGAATCCAGCCACGAGTTCTCACAATTTTGGAAACCCTGCAAAGCGCAGTAAACAGTAAAAAAAAAACCCCCAACACCCACGGAATTTAAAAAATGTTCTAATTGTGGCGTCCAAAAACGCCGCCTCTCTTCTTCTGTTCGTTTAAAAAAATTGACTGAGGAGCAAATGATGAGAATAAGCCAAGGACCCGGAGATGCGCGTGGAGGGCTTAGTTATACACATTGGGCGCCCCCATCATCATTTCCTGCGACGTCGTCGTCGTCATCGTCGTCGTCACACGTGACGAGACTGGGCTCGACACCACTGTCACCAGTCACCACCCCAGGGTTTTCCACAAAAGTCGTCGGAAATGATGGGCAACCCATTTTTGGAGTTAGCAGACTCGTAGCAGACCGGAATAATCGAGTTTTTGATAATTTTTTTGAAAGAGTAAAATACTGTCAATATTTCCGGGAAATCTTGAAATACAGTAATTAATTCTGCACTCTTCGTTTCTGTCGATTCTTTTCTTTTTGCAATGGATTCCTGGGAATGTATTGACAAGTAAAGGAGGACTCTCTATACAAAAATGTTCTCTGCATAACATGCATTATTTAGGGTTCTCTCCCTGCATAACATGGGTTCCCTGGGAAAGTGTTCTTTTTCTTTTTGTTGGTCAATTGAATTTCGTTGTAGAGAGAACAACTTTCATATGAAAGCCTCACAGGCATTTTTCATTCACATCCAATTTATTAACGATTTTCCGAGATTTCGAAGCATGAAAAAAAAAGAGTTCACACAAAAAATCTAAAAGTTGTCAAAATTGCAGAGATATAATTTGGAAAACCTGACACTCATTTTGGAGGAGAAAATTTTCCGTTTTGAGAATGAAAATATTTGTTCCACGAAAAATTTTGTAATCGATTCAAAACCTTGAAATGTCGAGAGAAAAAGTCTGTTTTTGTTTTTTTTATAGAATCTTTACAGGGAAAAATTTACTTCCAGCTCTTTGTCCAAATATTTTAAAATATAATAAAAATCACTATACCAAAAACAAAGGCAAATGAAGCCATGAATTGTTTTTATGCATTTCCTTCTTTTTAAAATAGCAGCCCAACATACCGCAAAAACTAAAGTTCACGTACTATAACACCCAGCAATTGCAGAAAAAAAAAAAAACTTCATGGGGCCGCACAAAATTTTCGAGGGAAAATGAGACCGAAATAAAGATTCCAATTTTTTTTTCCGCATACCATAAATCTAGCCGATTTGTGACATTTCCCCACCAGCAACATCAATTTTCTCATAGATCAATTACTGTTCCTGTAAATTTATTTCGCGAAAAAGGCTGTGCGGCCTTTTTGCGTGACTATACCGAGTATAGGCCGCACCAGAGTTTTCCAGATAATGTTTATGGGGGAAATGTGACCTATTATGCGCGTGAATGAGGGATTCTCCGTCAAGAAAAATCAAGAAGAAAACAAATAAATTTATAATCACATTTTGCGCAAAAAGAAGATTTGATCGCAGATATACATGTGCAAATTTTTCAGAATGCAATACAGTATTTTTCCTGGAAAATGTTGAAGTGGAAAAATTCACGAAAAATTGCCAGCACTAGGCCAAAATAATTCTAATTCATACTTCTCTTCTTTGGTACTGTAATAAGTTGAAAATTATTTTGACGATGTTAGTCAAAAATGAAAATAAATCGGAAATTTTCCTCACGCCTTAAGCTTACTACAGAACTGTATATGAATGCAAAAGAAATAAAATGAAGTAGTTTCAGCCAAGTATTGATTTTACGCATCGTAAAAAAATGCCAGCCAAAATCGCAAAATTGACACCAGCAGAACTGTTTTCCATCAAAACGTATTCCCAATGAACGTCTCAAATCATTTCTAATTATGCAGTATTAGCTTCAACACACAAATATAATACATTATTTCTTCAAAAAAATCAGCAAAATGTCCTGAAAATAATTGACAATCGTTCCCACCTGCCAGCATATGTTGCTGACTATATACCAAGACTTGCAAGACATCCCCCCTCCAACATTCCTCAGGCCGTTTTTAAATGCCCCGTCACGCCTCGCACCGGAACTACTCTAAAAACAAATTCCGAGTGACGTGGAACATGGGGGAAAAAACAGGGTAAGGTGTTTGTTACCTAGTCCAAGAAACGAAAAAAGATATATATTGTATCTTTCCCGGCAACCGAATTCCTCCAGCACTTTCCCCTCAACATCACCATAATTTCACTGAAATTCGCTTCACAGCACCAGTAATTGTGAGGTGCATCACGCGGTTTGAAAAAATTCAGCAGTAGTTTGATAAAGGGATTAATAAAAATAGTATTTCCAATGTAAACCCAAGTTTTATTTTATATTGAACAAATAATTCAGAATAACCAATCACATAAAATGTCTATCAACAAAAATAATTTTGAAACATTTTTGACCAGAATCTCTCTTGAATATTGGAAATGACGAACAAAAAATACCTGACAAAGCTTTAAAATCCATGGTTCAACAAAATTCAGTAACAGATTGGTAAAAAGTGATGAACAAAAATGTTATTTCCAACACAAAAATGAGCTATTGGGGACAGATGTCACCGCAATATAAGTTGATGTTGAGTAATGTAATAAAACACAGCAATCAGTTTGGGAAAGGACCAGGAATTCCTTGAAGGACTTTCTAGTTTAAGGGGATAAATGAATTTCACAAAACAGATGAAACAACTCAGTAAACTCTTCTTACAGCTTGCAGCTAGAATAAGTTGGAATGATGAATAACCTGAATAACAAATCATAAACTGATGATGTGATCTAGAGGAGCTGCTTATATACTCCAAATTATATTCAATCTTCAATGGTTTTTACCAGGTCAATAATTCTATAGTCAAGGATGGTGCCAGGAACTTCCCGGCATTGCAATTTTGAGGAGGGGGAATGAATTCTTATTTCCAAGAATTGATATTATATTAATTATTAAATGCGTGGATACTTGCCCAACATGAGCTTTTTTTTTTTAACTTGAATGAGCCTTTCAGAAAATAATCACACATATACAGATGAAATCTAACTGCAAAAATAATTTTGATACGTTTATCTCCTGCATCACATTTGAATATTGAAAATGACCTTCAAAAATGCCTCACAGAGATTGAAAACTCATGGTTTGACAAAATTCAGCAACAGATTGATAAA
Source organism: Notodromas monacha (assembly GCA_905338405.1). Lineage (NCBI taxonomy): Eukaryota > Metazoa > Arthropoda > Ostracoda > Podocopida > Cyprididae > Notodromas > Notodromas monacha. The sequence goes on from CAJPEX010002344.1 coordinate 16,837, forward strand.
AATGATGAATAAAAATATTATTTCCCACACAAAATCGAGCATTTCTTTTTCAACTTGAACAACCATTTCAGAATAATCAAACAAACACAGATAAAATATAAATTCATGAATAATTTTTGATAACCTTTTCTCCCACTGTTATCATAATCAATAGGTTCTTTGAATATATCTAACAAAGCCTTAAAAAATCCTGGTTTATTGGAATTCAGAAACAGATTGGTAAAAATAGTTATGAATAAAAACAGTAATTCAAACGTAAATCTCAGCTTTTTTCAAACGTAAACAACAAACCCACAAATAAAAAGATAAAATCCAACTGAAATCATGCCTATTCAAATTTTTTTTCTTCTGCACTATTTTTATTACATTGAAAATAGCCGTCGAAAATACCAACACAAAGCTTTAAAATTCCTAGACGGAAAGAAAAATGTTAGCCAAAATTTCAGCGAGTGTCATTTGAAATCTGCATGAATTTCCCCAGTTTTTCGAAATGATATTCCACTTATCAAGATCAAAATGCAATTTTCCCAGAAGTACGTCAATAACTAGCGTGCCAAACGAAAAAAGTAAATCAGCATACCAAAAACTTCAGGAATGAGTCATAATCCATTTTTATACTACATGAAACCACGAAATTGGAAAGTGATTCAGTATAAACACCAAGGTGAAAATAGGTGCAATCCAACAAACATACACACACACACACACTCACACCAACAATACAAAAGTGTTCAGATGAAATAAATTACAATTTTTGCGAAATAGGCAGTGTTGGAATTTGGATAATCACTGTCATGCAAACAAGGAATATTTGTACGAAATTTTTTGATAACTCTCTTTGAGAAACAATATCCGAAAGAAACACGCCGACTCGTAATTCAATCCGCGCATTTCTTGAATGCGCGGAAAAACTATTCGAAACAAAGAAACTGAAAAAATCCCCCAGAAATGGGATGCTCAAAGATAAAAAGAGGCGCCAAAGAAGCCGAAAATGTAATTTAATCGGCGCATCCCAAGATGCGCCGAAACAAACGAGAGATAAGGAAGAAAACCCCAGCAACTGGGGTGACTGCTAAAATTAAGACAAATCGGCGAAACCGACACGCCAAAGAAAAGAAAAGGACTCCCGAAATCGGGACAAAACAATCGCCAAAAGAGACATTCCCCCCTCTTTCGCAAAAGGACATCCACCCTTCTCAGAACTCAGGGGTCATTCGACCCCTCAAGAATCGCAAAAAATTGGCCAGCTGTCGGCAAAGCGCGTCCTAAATCGGTTCGTATTTCTTGAGAAACGATTTGTCTTTCAAAGCAAAACGATGTCGCGCTGTCAAAATCTTGTGCAAGTCAATCCCCTGGGATATTATTTTTCTGCCGAAAAATCCAGAAACTCGATACAGCTAAAAGACACCCGGTGACGGGAAAACCATTTACGACGACTCGGGAAAAAACATGCACTGAACCTTGTAAAAGAGCTGTAAAAATCAAGTTGCAAAATCGTTGACAACAGACGCCACCACCTGGTGTTTTTCAGAAGATGTAACCAAGAAGGACCTGCCAAAACTGGCGCAAAATTCGCATAAATACTCCTGAATTTTGCGCAAAGTCAGTCAGTCAAACTTTTGAAAACCTGCGGAAAACCCCTTTTTTGGACTTAACAAAATTCGCGAAAAATCTTCGGACTTGAGTAAAATTGAGAGCATTTGCGGACTTAAAAAATTTCGGAAACATCTCAAAGGAAACTCTGAGGAAATTCGGAAATTCTCCTCAAATCCCATTACTGTCCTTTGTCAATTTCATCAGTACCCTGTTTCGCCAAGTGTTCGGACCCTGTTTTATTTTTCCATCACTGGAAATTTTCGGACCAAAGATTCCCCAAAATCTGACCTGAGATTCCCATTCTTTCTTTTCCATCACTGGAAAACTCCTATACCAAAGATTCTGAGAATATTCGCCATAACTTGCGACTGAGTGTGTGTGTATATGTGAAACTGTTTACTGTTTGTTGTGTACTGTGTCTTTTGTGCCATTTTTAATACCCTGTACTGTGTTCTGAAAAGAAAGGTCTGCGCTAGTAGGGAGAAATCCCGGTCGGTTCGCGCCCAACCAATTATCGTGTTTTATTCGATCAATCCGAATTTTATCTCCTGAGACTCTGCTGTAAATTAAATAAGAAATTCAAGGTGTAAGGCTTGATAAAATCTATTCTAGAAGTAAAACCTTACAATATTGTCTACCAGTTATGAACTCACAAGGGGATAAATGAATTTCACAAAACAGATGAAACAACTCAGTAAACTCTTCTTACAGCTTGCAGCTAGAATAAGTTGGAATGATGAATAACCTGAATAACAAATCATAAACTGATGATGTGATCTAGAAGAGCTGCTTATATACTCCAAATTATATTCAATCTTCAATGGTTTTTACCATGTCAATAATTCTATAGTCAAGGATGGTGCCAGGAAGTTCCTGGCACTGCAATTATGAGGAGGGGGAATGAATTCTTATTTCCAAGAATTGATATTATATTAATTATTAAATGCGTGGATACTTGCCCAACATGAGCTTTTTTTTTAAAACTTGAATGAGCCTTTCAGAATAATCACACATATACAGATGAAATCTAACTGCAAAAATAATTTTGATACGTTTATCTCCTGCATCACATTTGAATATTGAAAATGACCTTCAAAAAATTGTCACAAAGCTTAAAAACTCATGGTTTCACAAAATTCAGCAACAGATTGATAAAAATGATGAATAAAAATATTATTTCCCACACAAAACCGAGCGTTTCTTTTTCAACTTGAACAACCATTTCAGAATAATCAAACATACACAGATAAAATCTAAATTCATGAATAATTTTTGATAATCTTTTCTCCATCTGTTCAATAGGTTCTTTGAAAATATCTCACAAAGCTTTAAAAAATCCTGGTTTGACAAAATTCAGCAACAGATTGGTAAAAAGTTATGAATAAAAACAGAAATTCAAACGTAAATCTCAGCTTTTTTCAAACGTAAACAACCAATCCACACATGAAAAGATAAAATCCAAATTAAATCATGCTTCCTCAAATTTTTTTTCTCCTGCATCATTTTTATTATACTGAAAATAGCCGTCGAAAATACCAACACAAAGCTTTAAAATTCCTAGACGATAAGAAAAATGTTATCCAAAATTTCAGCGAGTGTCATTTGAAATTTGCATGAATTTCCCCAGTTTTTCGAAATGATATTCCACTTATCAAGATCAAAATGCAATTTTCCCAGAAGTACGTTGATAACTAGCGTGCCAAACAAAAAAAGTAAATCAGCATACCAAAAACTTCAGGAATGAGTCATAATCCATTTTTATACTACATGAAACCACGAAATTGGAAAGTGATTCAGTATAAACACCAAGGTGAAAATAGGTGCAATCCAACAAGCATTTCTTGAATGCGCGGAAAAACTATTCGAAACAAAGAAACTGAAAAAATCCCCCAGAAATGGGATGCTCAAAGATAAAAAGAGGCGCCAAAGAAGCCGAAAATGTAATTTAATCGGCGCATCCCGAGATGCGCCGAAACAAATGAGAGATAAGGAAGAAAACCCCAGCAACTGGGGTGACTGCTAAAATTAAGACAAATCAGCAAAACCGACTCGCCAAAGAAAAGAAAAGGACTCCCGAAATCGGGACAAAACAATCGCCGAAAGAGACATTCCCCCCTCTTTCGCGAAAGGACATCCACCCTTCTCAGAACTCAGGGGTCATTTGACCCCTCAAGAATCACAAAAAATTGGCCAGCTGTTGGCAAAGCGCGTCCTAAATTGGTTTGTATTTCTTGAGAAACAATTCGTCTTTCAAAGCAAAATGATGTCGCGCTGTCAAAATCTTGTGCAAGTCAATCCCCTGGGATATTATTTTTCTGCCGAAAAATCCCGAAACTTGATACAGCTAAAAGACACCCGGTGACGGGAAAACCATTTACAACGACTCGGGAAAAAACATGCACTGAACCTTGTAAAAGAGCTGTAAAAATCAAGTTGCAAAATCGTTGACAACAGACGCCACCACCTGGTGTTTTTCAGAAGATGTAACCAAGAAGGACCTGCCAAAACTGGCGCAAAATTCGCATAAATACTCCTGAATTTTGCGCAAAGTCAGTCAGTCGAACTTTTGAAAACCTGCGGAAAACCCCTTTTTCGGACTTAACAAAATTCGTGAAAAATCTTCGGACTTGAGTAAAATCGAGAGCATTTGCGGACTTAGAAAATTTCGGAAACATCTGAAAGGAAACTCTGAGGAAATTCGGAAATTCTCCTCAAATCCCATTACTGTCCTTTGTCAATTTCATCAGTACCCTGTTTTGCCAAGTGTTTGGACCCTGTTTTATTTTTCCATCACTGGAAATTTTTGGACCAAAGATTCCCCAAAATCTGACCTGAGATTCCCATTCTTTCTTTTCCATCACTGGAAAACTCCTATACCAAAGATTCTGAGAATATTTGCCATAACTTGCGACTGAGTGTGTGTGTATGTGAAACTGTTTACTGTTTGTTGTGTACTGTGTCTTTTGTGCCATTTTTAATACCCTGTACTGTGTTCTGAAAAGAAAGGTCTGCGCTAGTAGGGAGAAATCCCGGTCGGTTTGCGCCTGACCAATTATCGTGTTTTATTTGATCAATCCGAATTTTATCTCCTGAGACTCTGCTGTAAATTAAATAAGAAATTCAAGGTGTAAGGCTTGATAAAATCTATTCTAGAAGTAAAACCTTACAATATTGTCTACCAGTTATGAACTCACATTGGCACACAAATATTTATACGTGAATAAAACTGAAAACAATTAAAACCCCAGTTAAAAATTTAGCAATACTCAAATCGCAGTTAATTTGGCACATAGTTTCAGCTCAAGAAATATTAGTCATAAATCTATCAATGAATTCAAAGCTCAAGTCGAACTTTTGTCTTCGACCCTTTCACAGTATTTATATTCCAATTTCCGAGGCGTGCTTCCGGGAAAATTACTATTTTTTTCTCTTCATTTTGTAGCTGATCAGTGAGGAATTTTTCCACTGGTTTTATTTGCACTGAACATGAAATAGAGGGTATCGAGCTTTTGTGGTTTTACAGCTCAGTGTTCATAAAAAATGTCACGGCGTGTAAGTTCCCCCACTTAGTGGACAGGCTGGAGCTTAAAAACCTATCATTTTATGTTAAAAAAATATAGTTAAAAGTGGGAAGAGTCAATGGTAAAGCATGCGTATTGGCGACCACTAAAGAAAAAAGTATCTTTTAGCAGAGCATAAACGTCCGTAATTTTTTTGAACGTTTATTGCTAAATCCAATAAAATAATGATACTGATGAGAATCTTTTAATAATGAATGACAGCATGATTTTTTTTTCAAGCATATATTCAATTACTTGCCAAGGCGACTCAGCTCCACAGGAAATAATTGGCAACGCTAATTTTCGGCGGGTTGAAAATGTTTTTCTGAATTAGCAGTCGAATAGAAGTGCTGTACTGTATAATAAAATCTCGTTACAACGAAGCCACTGGGGCCAGTAAAAAAGCTTCGTTTTAAAGAAAAATTCCTTATAACGTAACTTTTTTAAAGTTGTGTTGATGGTTTCTTAGGGATCCAAAAAAAACAGATTGTCTCCTCCCAATCCACTAAGGAAAAAAAACGGGTAATCCCAGGACATTTATTGAGTCCACAGTGAGACCCCGAGATGCGGACGTAATTGGTGCATCAAGGGTGTCCCTAAGTTGAGTCTCATTTTCCCTTAGACTTACATTATATAATTTTCAATTTTTTTTCTAATACTCACCATAATTCCATGGAAATAAAAATTTTCTCTCAATTTAAACGGATTCCAATCAATATATTTCAACACAATATGGGCATTTGGGGAATTGCATAATGATACCTCTGTACAGTACATAGAAATGTTGGCATTCTCTGTAAAAATAACATTCAAGTGAAGAAGTGAGAAGGAAGTCCCTCTCTGCTGAAGGTAATTTTTTAAAATTAGCTAAGTGGATGGTAAATTGGTGAGAGAAATACCCAAGAACTTTTTTTTACATCAATTTTAGGGTTGGAAATATATGTTTCGTGTAATTTGGCCTGAAATGTATTTGCAATTTTATCACAAAATTTCCCTATGTTGAGTCAGTGTCCTCATGTCGGGCCTATTTAATTAATTTTTTATGGGAAAATAAGTGTCCCTACGTCGAATTTTCCTCAGGTCAAGGTGTCCGCATGTGGAGGTCTCACTGCAATTTCAAAATCATCTCATACTGCTCACTTGCCCTCAATCGTTCCCCCAGCATCAGATCCGGCGCTTAACCAACCGAATAAATAAATAAACAAAATAAAAAAGTACTGCACATCGCAGTACTTCCTTGCGATTCAAACCCTGCCGTACTCCCAAGATAACACAGCTGTCATCCGAACTAATCACGTCTGTGGCAGAAACTAATACGATCCAGAGCACCCTAAAAAAAAAAGGAGCCTTTCAGTCCCACCACTAAGAACACCAGCAGAGGCCTAAAAGACTTGAACAGACCACATTTCTTTTCCTTTTTTCTTCAAAGAAAACATTAAAGAAATAAAGAGGAAAGAAGGGATTCCCGTCGGGGGACTGACTGACTGACAGACGACGGATGGTAACAGCTGCACCGACGACGAGAACGACGTCGTCGACGTCTGTGCCACGTCACACCCTCAACGGATACAACAGAAAACCACCCATTCAAATAAAAATAAAATAAGAAGCATGGCTTTTTGAGTCTTGACAGGACCCTGATGGTGGGGGAGTGTGTGTGTGTGTGTGTACGTGTGTCATGTTCTAGTGCGCAAAAAAAAACGGAAATTGGCACACCTCAAACGAAAATGAACTCGCAAATTTTGAGTTTTGACCTTTTAAGCGTGAACACTTCAACAATTGAAAAAAAAAATAAATAAGAAGCATGACTTCTTGAGTCTTGACAAGACTCTTATGATGGTTGTAGTGTGTTCTGTTCTTTTGCACAAAAAATAAAGACAGAATCGGTCACACCTCAATAAAAAATGACGTCGCAAATTTTAAGCTCTAATTTTTCAAGCAAAAAAACTTCTACAATTCACACACAGAAAAATTATGAAAAGCTGGACTTCTTGAGTCTTGACAAGACCCAGTTGGTGATTGTGGTATTTTCTGTTGCGTTAAAAAAAAAGTCACACCTCAAATGAAAATGAACTCGCAAATTTTTAGTTCTAATCTTTCGAGCACGCAAAATTCAACAATTTGCAAAATGGAAAATTTTAAAAATAAGATAAAACGCTTAAATTTTTTTGCCTTGACAAGACTCCGAAGTTGTCTTTTCAATTTCGCCAAAAAGAAAGGGTCGAACCTCAAGCAAGCGAAAATGAACGCGCAAATTTTGAGCTTTAATTTTTCAGTCACAAAAACTTCAACATTACACAAAACAAAATGAAAAAAAATTCGACTTCTTGAGTCTTTGGCCAAGACCCTGATGGTGGTTGTGATGGTTTTTTTTTGTGTTCCATTGCCCAAAAAAAGGGCCAAATCCCAATCGAAAATAAACTCGCAAATTTTTATTTTCCATTTAGGTTCGTTTTTTAAAAATAAAAGATGAAAGAATTAATTCACTCAGTTTGAAACAAGTGGACTAGACCCTTTTATAAGAAAAGCATCCCACCCTTAAGTATAACAAGGTTGACAGCCAGCAAAAAAATTTCCCCGGCGAAAATTCTGGGTCAACGCTCGCTTCCGTTCGGCGAATTATTTTATTTCATTTTTCATTCCATCCGAATTTTCGAAACTTCATTTTATTTATTTTTTAATAGTACCGAAACGAATCCTCGGCTTTCCCGCGTTAATTAACCTAAATCACGAGGACAACCCAGAAAAAAATCGGAAACGATTATGGATAAATGTGATTAGGAGGAACCGGAGAGAAACTAACTGGGTTTCGAGATTCTGTACTAAAGTAATTTCGGTTTTTTTTTTCAAAACTGTACTAACACTCTTAGAACTCTTAAATAGTACTTCAGCCTAAATCTTTTTGATATTGAATAAGAACCAATGTCTAACTTTCTTGTTTCTGCTTTTACATAAAGAATTTTGTGCGTTCTTCAAAACTTTGACTTGACAAAATTATAACAATTGCGGGTTCCGATTTACGGACACCATGACATGTTGATGATTCAACTCATGGACACTTCAAACTTAAAAAAACAAACTACCTCAACATCGGGAATAATGTTCACGGCTTTAAAAATCTGAAAAAAATCCATTGCAAAAGTTTGTTACTACACACATCATTTCGGAAAATTTCAACCGTCTTTCAAGTTAAAATTCCTCTTCTTCCTATGGCAAAAGATTATCAGAATCTCATATTTCCAAAGAGCAAAAAAATATTACTTGATTTTGCGAGGTTTGTAGCAAATGAATCCCATTTGATTGAGGCAACTTTTGGAATAATGTCCAAAAAATAAGTGTGTCACTACTTTTTCATTGAGTTGGCCTACATTTTATTTCTGTATAAGCTAGCATTAAACCATTGATTGATTAAGAAACTTTATTTTCTGCTTTTCAGCATTCACAAGGTTCAAACAATGTTCCCACTTCCAAACCCCCTCCCATCCCCACACATCCATCCAAACACATTATGATGAAAGTAGCAAAATAAGCTGTTTATGGGTTTCAAAGAAAAGGAAAATACACCAAATGTTCAAATGCAAAACTGATGTAAATGAATACACTGTGTTGCCCTCACTAGATTACAAAAAAAATATATCAGTACAGTAATATTTTAACAAACACAAATTGAAGCACAAGGTGTTCAGCCTGCTCCCAGATAAGTTTTAGTTTATTAAACAATTTGGAGATAATCTTTGAGGAGAAAATTGTATAAAGCTAAACAATAAATATTGTTTGGTCTTGATGCTTCCCCTCTTACTAGTTTTTATTTGATCATCTGCTCATATACTCATATTATTCTGGCCCCGAGATGTGGACATAATTGGTGCTTGTAAATTGTTGGGTATAGTCCTCATGTTGGATCACTTTTTCCCCATAGACTTCAATGGGAACATTTTTAATTGATTCTCCTCTTCATCAAAAATTAGGAATAAGTCCCCAGAAAATTTCGATTAATTTTTTTCTCATCTTCAAGAGACAAAGAAGAAAACAAAAATAGCTCAAGAAACAAAGAAGAAGACTAGCTATACTGTGCGCAGATGATGGTGACAAATTAAAAAAATTAGCCTGTTTTTGATCACAAATTGGAGTCATTTCATCATGATATTGATTTTCACTTCCTGTGAATTTAAATAAATTAAAATATTTTTACAACGAAGCTGTTGGGACTGTGAAAACCGCTTTGTTCTATCTATTGATATTATTTCTAAGGCGATTTGAATAACATAATTCCTGTATTTTTTTGTTGCACTGGCGTCACAAGGAACAATGGTCAAACAAAGAGACTTTTCCTGACAATAATGACACAACAGTCTCAAAAAAAAGAATTCCTAAATCCACAGTAGTGGGAGAGGCAAAAAAAAATCACGAGCGACTACACATACTGAAAAAAAATCAAAACAAGAAAAAGATGATACTTTTGTTCCGTTTTTCTCAACGGCGACGACGACGAAGAAGGAGAAATATACGCGCTTAGATCCCTCCATACAGATAGCAAAACCCATCGGAACCACATCTACACAACGTCCAACCTCAAGTAACCCCGCATTGTTTTTCCCCGAGAATTCCGACAGAGAGGGATGCTTCCAAAAAAAAAACAACAAAATAAACCCACCAACTCGCACACTTGAAAACAAGAATAAAAAAGGAAGAATAGACAAAGAAAAGGAATGGGAAAAGAGAGAAGGGAAACACGAGACAACCAACCAACCAACCTTGCTTGACGGAGACGAATCTGGCGTTGAGAGCAGCGCAGAACGAGGCCTGCGGCAGAGAGTCATGCAGCTGGAACAGCTCGTCCTTGGTCACGGCCGAAGACCGGGTTCGCAACGCGGCCCGGGACCCGATGGGACCCAGGTACAGCCCGTCACGGTCCCGCAGAGCCAGGCTTCCCCCGTGGAACTCGATGGAGAACAGGCATTCCGGCCCAATCTGACGCAAAATGTTCATTTCCATATACTTATTAAACAAACACACACACACACACACATACAGAAAATTAAAAATGACAATTCAACACTTTTTTCTGCCTTTCTTTTTTTGATCCTGTTTTAGTTAGTGTTCCCTAATAAGGCCCATCATTCCATATACTGATATAAATGAGCTTAAGAAAGATTTACAAGTATTGGAATTCAATGAAGAGACCCTTTTTGAAATCTTAAAGGATCAAGATAAACTGTTGGCCTTATATGATTCCTCATCAAAGATTCTCTCTAAATGGTTCATTCAACTAAACCTCATCTGGAAACTAGCTGAAGACCTCGTGCTTTAAATTGGGTTCATTAACTGCAGCAATTGCTTCAATTCTGGCTCATGCTCCAATTCTTGTTACTGACATTTTGTTTTTCAATGGCAGGGAAAGAAGGGGTGTATGCATACATATCAATTGTGCAATATTATTTTGTGGAATGTATTTTCTTTTATTTTTGTTATCAATTTGCATATAATGTATCGGTTTCTTGCTCTGAAGTGATTGAATGTCTTTGAATGGATTTGGGTTGGGTGGGGAGGGGGTTTGGATGTGGAAATGTTGATTGAACCCTGTGAACGCTGAAAAGTGGAAAATAAAGCTTCCTGCTCATTCACTTGTTTAAGTTAGTTGACCCTCAATAACGTAAGCCTCCTGAAATCAAATTCTTTTCAAGTCCATGCCTGAATTAACTTAGAAACAATGCATTAAAAACCTCTTCAACTCCCAAGGTTTTTCCTCTGAACCCATCCATGACTCAAATTTTCTGAGGCCTTTTGGCTAATATTTTATCATCACAGGAAAGAGAATAGGTGGACTCTCTATAAAATGATCTTGTCTACAACAATTTTCTCTGTACAAAGCATTTTAGTGGACCCATAGAGTTCTTGCCCCACGTTATAGGGGTTTTCTACAATGAAATTCTACAGTATCTACAAAAAAATTTCTTTTGGTACGTTGAGTTATTCCGCTGCTGTAGAGAGAGTCCAACTGAACATTAATTTTATTTCTCTCACCAAAGCCACGTGCTTTCATTTCTACAATTTTAAATGTAAATACAGTATATTATTTATTCAAATACATTAATTTCATTTCTCTCACCAAAGCTAAGTTTTCAGATCTACAATTCCTGAATTTCTCTCACCAAAGCCACGTGCTTTCATTTCTACAATTTTAAATGTAAATACAGTATATTATTTATTCAAATACATTAATTTCATTTCTCTCACCAAAGCTAAGTTTTCAGATCTACAATTCCTGTATATACAGTACAATAACAGAACAGTACAGTATTCATTAAAATATACACGGTGTATCCTTTTGTTAATGCCTTCCTCACCGAAGCCACGAGTTTCCCATCCTTGGACAAGTACTTGTCATTGCAGGCATGGACAGCGTAGGCCAGTGAGTCGGCGCGGAACTCGAGTGTGAACAGCGTGTCCGGCCCCCAGGCCACGTTGGCGTCCACCTGGATCTCGTCCCCGGTATCAGACAGCCGCGCAAACCGCTTCCGGCCCACGGATCGAACATTCACCTGCGGATCACAACGAGTTCCGGAACCAGATCAGCCAAATTGCAAAACATAATTTAAAAAAAAACTAATACTGTAGGAAGAAACGAGTTGGTGGCGGAAATTGAAAGAAAAAAAAAGGCGAGTTCATGTTCGCCTTGTCCTGATGAGGAGGCTTGAAATTCTCCACAAAATTGAGCAAACAATGCAAGTACAATGTTAGTTACTTTTTTCAATTCCGCTGAACTTCTCCAAACTTGGAGTTGTCAAACCAAAAATGCAATTGAATCAAGGTTCAGTTGAGCCTCTATAAGTCAATGTCTAGGGACCAGTAAAAAAAAATCCACTTCAGGAGGTTTGAAAATATGGAGATTTTGAGTCAGGAAGCAGGCATTTTTGTGATGTGGAAAAATAGAAGAATTGGCAGAAACTGTAACTGGTAATATTCTGGGCCTCAAATTGTTTCATAAATGAGTTGACAGAGTGCTGAACTTGGAAAAATCAAGGGTTGATTTGCAAAATTAGTCTTTCACCTCCATTCAAAACACGTCAAATTCTATATTTTTCCTTTTTGTGTGGCAAGAAAAAAATAGCCAAAAGGCCTCAGAAATTTTGAGTTAGTGAGGTTTGATGGGAAAACACTGGGCGTTGGGAAGGTTTTTAATGCGTTGTCTCTAAGGAAATTCAGACAGGGACTTGAAAAAATGTGACTTAGGGAGGTTTGACTTAGCAAGGTTCAACTGTATTTATACTATTTTTTTTACCTGAATTTGTATTGCCACTGAAACTCTGCGTAAATTCATTTCTTTAAATATTCAATCAAAGGTTACATTACTTCATTTCCTTCAAAACTCTCTTTGTCCAAAAATATGATTTGCTCATGAAAATGAAGCTTTGTGACTGTGATAAGGAAAAACAAAGGTACAGTGAGACCCCCACATGCAGACACCTCAACATGGGAACATATTTGACATAGGGAGACTTATTTTTCATTTAAAAAATCATAAAAAAGGTCCAACACAGGGATACGGACTCAACATGAGGATATCACATAATAAAAGTGGCAATTCATTTTAGGAGAATTGACTTTTATTATGCTTAATTGCAAGAAACAGATATTCCCAACCCTAAGATCTATGCAAGAAAAATACTTTGGTACTTTTCCCTTCACTTACCCATCCATTCAGCTGATTTTAAAAAATTACCTATAGCACAGTGGGACTTCTTTCTCTCTTTGTGACTTGAATGTCATTTTTACATATGCCAACATTTCAATGAACTATACAGCAGTATACTATTCATTGCTCCAAATGTTCTTATTGGGTTGAAAAAGAATTAACTGAATCAAATTCAAGGGGCAAACAAAAATTTTTCATGGAATTCTGGAGAATATTTCTTCCATAAAATAACAATTAAAAATTATATAATTTAAGTCTATGGGAAAACAAGATTGACTTCGGGACAAATCAACTTAGGGACACTCTTGATGCACCAATGATGTCTGCATCTGGGGGTCTCATTGTAATTTTCCTTTTCTAGCCTGTATCTAGAGCCTTGTTGCTTGAAAAGAATACTGTAGAGCCCTCCTTCTGCACCATCATTTTCCCTATTTTAAACGTTCACTTTACTTGAGAACCGGCATAAAGAATAAAAATAATTAGAATATACCATGGGTCTAGCATATGTTTCCGGAATACAAATTGAAAAACAATTCCTTTTTAATGCCTTCCTCAATGCAATGGCACAAAATCCAAGGGAACATATATAGTGACAGTGAATCCAAGGCCAACTGTATTTCTCACAGCTCAACAGTACTGAACAAAAAACGCTTTAAAATGTCAAAGGAACCATTTCCTCGAATTTTCAAGTCCACTGACTCTGACTTCTATGGACTCGTTTCCCGTCAGATAACCCCCTTGACCGGTACTTGAAACAAAAATCAGGAAAACAAAGCAAAAGCGAGTCTGCGTTAGTTGAAACGCGTTCGAAAAAACTTTTTAGAACAGAAAAATGTACACTGATCTTTCAAATCGTCACTTAAGTTCTGTTTTCATCCATGGTCCCCGCTTAGTGAAACTTATGTGTTCCTCAGTGTGTTTTATTATGCGGAATTTTAATGTGCAATGCGAAAAAGTTTTCTATTAAGATTAGATTGTTTTATTGATTTAATTTGCTCCGGACAATAATCAAAAGACCTCATAACCCTTAGAATTTGTATATATTTCTGCATGAAATTGAGAAAATTAAAATATACAGTACTGTACAGTGAGACCCCAAGATGTGGACATAACTGATGCATCAAGAGTGTCCCTAAGTCAAAATGTCCCTAAGTCAAGTTTCATTTTCCCTTAGACTTACATTATATAATTTTTAATTGTTTTTTATGGATAAAATACTCACCATAATTCCATGAAAATAAAAATTGTCTCCCAATTGAAACTGATTCAATCCATATATTTCAACACACTATGGACATTTGAGGAATCAAATACAGATACCTCTGTACAGTACATAGAAATGTTGGCATTCTCTAAAAAATTAAAATTTGAGTGAAAAAGAGAGAAGGACGTCCCTCTATGCTGGAGGTAATTTTTTTTATTAGCTAAATGGATGGTAAATTGGTGAGAGAATTGCCCAAGGACTTTTCTTACATCAATTTTAGGCTTTGAAATATCTGTTTTGTGTAATTTGGCCTGAAATCTATTTGCAATTTTATCACAGAATGTCCCTATGTTTAGTCAGTGTCCTCATGTTGGGCCCTTTCATTATTTTTAAAGGAAAAATAAGTGTCCCTATGCTGAATTGTCCTCATGTGGGGGTCTCACTGTACTATGAAATCGCAGTGATCATGACAAATTCTTACTCTTGACTTTCTGAATTTGCCACACGAAAAAGATTACAAGTGAAAAAGGTAGACAAATTGTTTTTCTCATTTCCCTGAATTTTCAGGAAAAAAGCTTCATTCGAAGATTAATTGGATAAAATTCCATCAATATTTGGCACAAAAATACGCTTTGGTGAATCGATTTCGTTACGTGAGTCCCTCGAGAATTTTTAAAATCGGAAATTTGCCGTTCAGCACGTCTTTCGTTATGCGGGGACTCACTGTACAGTAAAAAAAAATTGGAAATGCAATAAAAAATAATAATCTTCCAGGAAAAGAAGTCACGGTACGAAACACCGTTATTTATTTTTCTCGAATGAAAAATTACTCTCTGATGACTGTCAAAAAAATGAAGCGAAAGACGGAATGGATGTCATGTCGTCGTCGTCGTCTTCGTCGCCGTCGACACCGAAGATTCCTCCAGTGAATTAACAGCTGTCGGATCGGTTCATTAACGTTCGGGCTCATCCGGGAGCAGACAAAGATTAATCACCCAACGGACGACTAGCAAACAAAGTCGGTCATAATTAGGGTACCCAGGGGGGTTGCGGGTTCAAGTGCCCAAAATGCCTCAAGTTGAAGGCCACATATCCGGATTGATGACAACATAAACAAAATTTTGAACACGGCGCTAAGTAAATCTTACTCGTTGAACTGAACGATTTTCATGTGCAGAAACATTTACTAATTTTTTTTTTTGAGACGAAAATGTTTGCGAAAAATCAATCTCAACTCACTCAAGCCGGGTTTTTTGTGCGACACTGAAATCAATTCATTTGATAAAATAAACGTTATAATGTGAACTTTAGACTAATAAATTATGCTGCATTTTTTCACGATTTCCTATACAGAGTTTAGTTCGAGCCAAAATTTTTTTTTTTTACTCAATGCAGTCTCCGAAAATTCAAAACTTCACTGAATGGATTGAAATTTTGACGCAATTCAAAAATTATAAGAAAGTACAGTATACTAGGCATGATGCACACCATCAATTTTAAAAGCTCAATTTTAGAGGGAAAAGTATGTTTGTGGAAGATCTTTTAATCCCAAATTTAAACAGAAAAATACTGTATTTTAAAAATGGAAACAATGGCAGTGAGATCCTGAATATGTGGATACCCTGACATATGGCCAATTTGACTTGAGAGGACACTTGAAAACCAAAATAAATCAGGCATGGTATCTGGACATAGATACCATGCCTGGACATAGATATCATAGGTCTGAGTTAAGGGCACTTTTTTTATTTCCCCAAAAACAAAACATTTTTTCATTTTGACATGTTTTGAAGAAATCAATCTATTTAAATTCACGAAGATTGAAAAAAATAGTTCAGGATGTATCAGCAATTCATAAGCAAAAGCAAGCCTATTTTGTGCATATTTTTTCCTACCATCAGTGCATATTCTAGCAAGACTTATTCTTCTTCTTTGCTTTTTTTATCTCCTTTTGATACCAACAGATCAGATTCTATGTGGCTTTGTTCTGCACTTCTGCTTTCTTCAACTTGAAGTTGTGGGAGGAACGACTTATTTCTAATTTTTAACAAAATGGAGAACCAATTAAATACATTAGCATTGAAGTCTAAGGGAAAACAAGACTCAACTTAGGGACATTCCAACATCAGGACACTCTTGATGCACCAATTACATCCTCATCTTGGGGCCTCACTGTGGAACATTTTCTATGTCAGGAGGACAATGCTATATAAATATTAGCTCATCCTTTCAGTGACCCTAAAAATATTTGTCAACAGAAGAGTAAAATTATGTCTTTTCAAATGCATATATTCTTTTGTGATCCGGGATAAACATATTTTTTCAATCAAAATATTTTCTTGCCCTTCACCAAGTGAAGTGACAACATTTATGTTTCCTCTCTTCCTCAAACAGAAAACACACACACACACACACACAAAATCAAAATGAGCAGAGATTCAAATACAGTCAACCCCCGTCTAACGGACTTAATTTGTGCAATGGACAAGTCTGTTGGGCAAAAAGTACTCCAGACAAATTGGATTATATGAAAAGTTAGAACTTTTAATTGTCAACACTGATTTTAAACCAACAGAAGTCTGTTCGGCAGATTTTGTCTGTTGGGTGGGAAGAAAAATGGCACTTTCCTGTTATCTCAGTACCTCATTCCTAGACTGCACTACCATCCCGACAAATCTTTAGGATGAGTTAATAATCACAACAACCTACCAGAAACTGAATGTTGTATTTCTGCATTCTGCTGAAACTGATTTTGGGAGGCGTTTAGGTGAAGTTAGGTTAGGTCAGGTTAACTTGGTCAGAGGGAAGGTACAGAGATAACAGGAATGAGGTACTGAGATAACAGGAATGAGGTACTGAGATAACAGGAAAGTACCAGAAAAACTGTCTGCAAAGCTGGTCTGTTAGGCGAAAGTCCCTTATGCGGGAGGTCACTGCCATTTTCACACACACACATACATACCTGCGGACGTGCGCCGAGATGCACAGTCCACAATTCGGCGTCCCCGGGCACCTTGGCCTCGCACACGACCTTGTCGTTGAGGGCGCCCAAATAGTAGCCGCGTCCGGCGTGGCGAAGCGCCCATCGACCGCTCCCGTCGTCGGCGACGGAAATCTCGAGGCGGCCCGTCGTCTCGTCCACTTCCTCATTCTCACAGGTCACATTGCCGAACTGGTCGACGGCCAGGTAGCGGCCCAGGTGCGAACGCAGGGCCACGCCGCCACTCGTGCCAAAGGGCTCCAAAGTCCACACCTGGCATTTATTCCGAAAAAATAAATGTAATTGAATATACAAATGAATACAGTGAGACCACCAACATGCAGACAAACACCTCGACATGAGGACAAAGTCGACATACAGGGAACATTTATTCTTCAATAAAAAGCTGGACATAAAAAAGGCCCAACATATGGACACTGACTCGACATGAGGACATTGCTTGATGAAATTGCCAATACATTTCACAAAAATTGACTTTTATTTGTCTTGATTGCAAGAAACAGATATTTCCAACCCTCAGATTTATGCAAGAAAAATTCTTTGTCATTTCTCCCACCATTTTCCCATCTGTTCAGCTAATTAAAAAAAATACCTATTGCATAGAGCAACTTCATTATCTCTTTGTGACTTGAATGTTATTTTTTTTTAGATGCGAACATTTCAATGTACAGTACAAAGATACACTATTCAATGTCCCAAATGTTCTTATTGAGTTGAAAATATATTCACTGAATCGAATTCAAGTGGCAAACAATTTTTTCATGGAATTCTGAAGAATATTTCTTCCATCAAACACCAATTAAAAATTATACAATGTAAGTCTATGGGAAAACAAGACTCAACTTAGGGACAATTCAACTCAGGGACACTCTTGATGCACTAATTACATCTGCATCTGAGGGTCTCACTGTAAATAAATACAGAAATAAACCACAAAAAAAACCAAAGCATTCTGTGGAAAATTGTCTCATTCTCAATGCAAATTGAAATCAATCCTTGAATTTGTGGTGGAAACACAGTAAGAACCATGTCAAAAACGCCAAATACAAGTACTGTATACAGTAATGAGAAAATAAAAATCAGATTTCCTAGATACAATTGAACCTCAGTAACTAGACCCAACACAAGTCATAAACCTCCCCATTTCAAAATTTATTTTCAAGTCTCTGTCTATAATTCCCTCAAAAACAAAACATTATAAAAGCAACCATTGAAGGCTTTCCTGGTCAAACCTCCAAAATTCAAACTTTCTGCACGCCTTTTGGCAATTATTTTCCAGACACTGGAAAGAGAAAAGCAATAAAAATATAGCTTGATGCTTTTTGAAATAAAGTAAGAGAATGAAAGAGCAAATAACCCCTTGGCCTCCAAGTTCAGCATTCTGTCAACTCATTTCAGAAGCAATTTAATTTCTAAAATATGACCAATTAAAATTTCCTGAAATTCTTCTTTTGCTTTCCTCAACAAAAATGCTTGTTTTCCAAAGTAAAATTTTTCGTTGCTCTCTCGCTTGAACTTCGATTTAAAGAGGTTCGACTGTAAGAAAAAAAAATGAACCTTTCGATTCCAAAATAAAATAATGCTTTCCTCAACAAAAATGCTTGTTTTCCAAAGTAAAATTTTTCGTTGCTCTCTCGCTTGAACTTCGATTTAAAGAGGTTCGACTGTAAGAAAAAAAAATGAACCTTTCGATTCCAAAATAAAATATTGTACGACGAATTTTTACATCATCTTCCATAAGATACCCGAATAAAAATCAATAATTCAAGACAGAGAGTAGAAATTGAAATATTTGAAACGCAAAAAAGCGAAAATATTCAAATTAAAATTGAATTATTCTCCGTTTCCAAATTTGATTTTTATATATAATAAACTCAAATTCGCGGGAATAGGAATATAAAACTTGTAATTCTGCAACACTCCACGCGTCTCCCTTTTATTGCAATTCGGACGAAAATCGCGCATATTTCAATTTTTTTGGCAAATAACCCTCATTTGGATTTTAATAATTTATATATAAAAACATAAATATTTTGTCAGAGATTTCCAAGATCGATGACCAGAAAGCAATTTAAACCGAGGATTGAATGTGTTAAGAACACGCTTTTTCATAGTATCATCGTTGGCAGAAAAATGCTTTTTTAATTTCCAATTTTTTTCCCGGAGCATTCTGGCATGAAACAAGCAGGTCTTCCACTTTCCAACAAACAACATTTGCGAGGCTTTTGCACAAAGGGATCACCTAAAAATAGTCGCTGAACATGACTGAACACCTGGCCGACCATTTTCTGCCAATTATAAGACATCAACATCCCGTTAAAAAAAATAATAATTGCCACGTTTTGTGGACAGTTCGTAAAAATTTTTCCTTTTTTCAAATTAAATTTCGCGACAAAAAAACATTTAAATTCATCAGGAAAGAAATCCATACGTTGTGATTTAAAAAAATAAATTTAATTGTTTATCTTTTTTCACAATTTGCAAAAACTGTGGCGATTACCAGGCAATAATTTCGGTGTTCCACATTAGCTTAACGCTGAAATTTGACGACTTCCAAGCAGATAAAAAATACCAGATGTGCAAAATGATGAAGAATCTTAACAGAAAAGTATGAATTTGCCTGCAAATTTGTGCATGTGAATCCAATCCAGGCCTTTTTCTGCAGCTCTCATTCCTTGTCTTTATTCTTCTTTTGACCTTTCCCGGAAGTACAAGAAGCAGAGCTTAAGTAATTATGTCAGTCGAGAGAAAAGAAGAAAAGCGGTTCTGATCTTTTAAGCCCCAGAGAGTTATTTTTTATTTTTTAGAAACCTTTAAAGCAGTTCATTTTTTTTCTTCTTTTGGAAACAGAAAACCACCAGGTCTCCGAATATGGCCATCACACAAATTTAGACTTAGACAGTAAAGTACTTTATTGTATTGTTTTAATAAGTTAGAGCTTAGGCCAACATAATTAAAGTAATATGCACTTGTACATGATAGAATTTCAGTAAAATCTAATAGATATTTTTGCAGAAAATTTTCAGTGTAAGCGACTGCTTTCAAGTCCTGGAAGAAACCCTACACTCCTACAGGATGCAAATTTGAAAAAAAAATGTGTCATTATAACAAACTTTTCAAAATTCAGGAACAAAAATTTTCCAATTTCAGCACAAAAAACTTGTTCCAGGAATCTATCAAGATTCTCCTTGTAAAACTTTCTAAAATACTGTGCTGTATTACAGTACAGTGTATTTAAACTCTGTAACAAGTTTTTTCAATTCCATATATTTTTCACATGGCCCTGACTCCTGGCAGATTAAATTTAAATATTTTGAAAAGTCGATGCATGCACAAAGAAGCAAGAAATCAAAATAAGCTAAAAACGGATTTTTTAAAAGATAGTTTTGCTTGTAAGTGGCCTTCATTTGCAGTAAAGGCTCAACATTTTCCATGTTTTTACCTTAAGAAGCCATTTAAAATGTTTGCTTCACTGAATGTTTCTGAGGTTTTTAAATTGAGACCAAATATGCCCTTACCCAACGGCCAAAAATTAAATCCAGTTCATGAACGCACTGAACACAATTTGGTAATGGCATTCACTCCACTCAAATATATTTTGGCAATTTTTAAAAATGGGCATTTATGCATTAGAAACTTGTACAAAAGCTAAACAAAAAATTGGGAAAGATCAATTTAAGTTGAGGATAAACTTTTCATTTTGCTATTTTAACACTTCGTCAGACCCATACTCCAATCAATTTGTCAATTTCATTCAACTGATTCCTTTGGTTCATTTCCAATCCTCATTTGGGTTGAAAAATACCAATTGAACACATACTTGAGAATTGATTCAATTTGAGGATACACTTTTCAGTTTCTTACTTCAACACAAATTTTCTCACTAAAGCTCCAATTGAAACTTTGGTACTTGAAGGTCAGTTTGGGAGAAATCGTGGGATTCGTTGTCACTTTGTCAGACTTAAACGTTAATAACTGTGTCAGTTTCATCCAACTGATCACTTGGGACCATTTTTCAGTCCCTATGTGGGTTCTGGCTAACACAAGCAAAACTGGCTTGGTGCCAGAGCTGCCTTGTAGTGGGGTATTTTTGTGCAGGGTACTGTAGACTTTTTGCCTGCTCTGGAATTTCCAACCCTACTTCTCTGTGACCAAAATAGGGTCAGCCAGAAAGAACACTCTTAATCATATTGAGTCATACTCAGGAAGGTTTTGATTCTTTGAGATTCCCAAGTCACCATCTTAGTGGCCAAGGGAGTCATTTTGAGGCATGATTTTGTCAATTTCTTGAAAAATTGCAATGGGTTTTGGTGGCCCTTGGGCAAATTAGGAAACTGCCAAGTGCAAGCAGTACTTAATGAGGTACATATTCTAAAAATTTTCAATACCAGTGCAAACTGTTGAACAATTCCAATAAGAAAGTTTAAATTAAAAGAAAAAAATTTAATTGATGTAATATTATTAATCATTATTTTCAGTTTAAAAATAAATCATGCTCCTCGCATTTTAGCAAAAAAATTGAAGGACACTGGAACATAACATTTACTTTTTCGAAAAATGACCAACTAGAAATCTGCAAATCGAAAACCACATTCAACCTCAGATTAAATTTCATCGCAGGCTAAATTTTAAAATCTTCAATAGAAACGAGGGATGACATTTTACCGGAAATGTTCTCATCAATTATTGTGAACAAAATTATATTATTTAAGAGCATCGCGATTATGAAGAATCACGCAAACTTGATCACCAGGAACTTTCACAATCCAATAACTCAAACCTACCTGTGTCAAAATTTCTCAAGTCTTTGCCTGAATTCCCTTGGAAACAATACAGCACATTAAAACCCCACTAACTCAAAAGCTTACACTCTCAAACCACTATATCAAATTTTCTGGGTGTTTTTGGCGATCAATTTATTGACACAGGGAAGAGAAAAAGCAGTACAAATTGAAACACTTCATTTTTTAAAGCAGTGAAAGATGATCCCTTGCCTTCAACTCATTCAGAAAGCAATTTTAAGCGCAGAATATCACCCATTATAATTTCTTGTGATTCTTCGTTCACTTCCCCCCCCCCCCCCCCCCCCCCCCCCCCCCCNCGACGCGAGCTCCGTTCATTTTCACTCAGTGAATAACTGAGGTAAAAGGAAAAATGAGTAACTCGGTCAAACCAATCTCTCGAGTGGTTTTCGGACGAAGCTGGACATAAAGCATGTTAACCTAGTTAGAAATCTAATATACGGCTTCTCAAGTCGACTCAGATAACTTTTCGAACATCTTTTCTGCGAACAGTAACTGATAGCACTCAGATAGTATCTAAAACCATTGAAATATTGAGTGCGGCACGTGATTTTGAACGTTCTCGAAGTTTGGATAGATTTAGAATAAAGTCGTTCTTCGCGAACTGAGGAATTCAACCTCGAAACATCGTCGAACAAATGATCAAACGTTAGTCTGCGTGGAATACGTTCAGTTCCAGGCATGGATCGAAACAATCACGATACAGAACGACACGAAAGACTTCAGCATGTTCGCGAATACCTCAACATCATCGTGAATCTTTCCGGAATCTATACATATATGCAAGAATCCCGGCAAGTACCTTTCGGTACTACATATATAGCAGGGCGGAGAACTGACCTGCTTCTTCTTCATGGACACCCCGTTGGCGTTGATCTTGAACCCGAACGTTTCCGCGGTCAGATACTTGTGCCTCGCGTTGATGAGCCCCACGATCCAAGAGCCCGGCGGGAGTGCGGGCGAGCCATTGGCCGCATCCCCGCCGCCGTTCATCATAATCGGCGGCATGCCGAATCACAGAAATGAGGCAAGTAAAAAGGTCAGGTCGACAGTTGACCGCACTCAGAATATCAGGACTGTATAACAAGGCACAAGTATCGGAGTTCCTGTGTTAATCAACGCAATGCACTTCGCGGGTGCCGGCGAGCAAGTGAGAGCGTTGTCCTGCCAGCCGGCCAGCCTAGTGTCTGGCGGGAAGCCTCCTCCTCCTCCTCCTCCTTCGTGTCCCACCGGGGCACTCAGCTTTAGAAGCATCTATCCCGAGATATACAGGTGAACCTCTCCAAGTGGAATCCCCAGGTGACCAGCAAAAACTGATCAACTTCAGGATGTTTCCAGTTGGGGAGAAAATAATTTTTGTTGTGGGGAATACAGAAGAATTGAATTAAATTGTAAATTGTGATATTCTGAGCCTTTAATTGCTTCTTAAATGAGTTGAAACAGGATGCTGAACTTGAAGGCAAGTGTCCATTTGACCAACTAGTAGTTCAATTCCTTTCAAAATGCATAATCTTTTAGGGAAGTCTTGTAAGTTGTTCAATTCATATAAAGAAGGCCTGGAATTTTCACAAACCTATGCAGTGATATTAGGGGCTATTTTAGAGCCTAAATATTTTCCTAAATGTCAGGTTTGTGCTGCTGTTTTTGGTCTGTTCAAAGACTGATCATGATAATTATGATGAAACAATGTACTGTTTTCTATGTGTGGATCTTCAAAAGTATTCCTTTCAATCTCTGGTACGTTTTGAGTTGATTGTTGCTTTTAGTATTTAAACAAATTTCAAACTTGAAAGATACAGCTACACTTTTTGAATTAAATACTTTTCAGTTGTGATCAAAGTTCTATCTAGCCTTCAATACAGTATTTGCATTAATTTTCAAAAAAAAGTTTGAATTGATGTATTTGATCAGAGTCAAAACACATTATAACTTCAACTTCATTTAATGTAAGCATTAAAATAATGCAGCATAATTTAAATTTGGATTAAAATAGTGTGAAACTAAAGCATGGACAATGCAAAATGACCAGTTTGTGAATGACTGGTTCTCTGATTTTTTTCCAATGCCTGACTTTCTTCTCCAATGCCTTTTGGATTTAATCCTCTGCCTGCTCAAACAAATGTCTGTTCATCTAGGAATCTCTTGAACTTGAAAATAATGAAAAAAATCACAGCTTTTTCTTGTCGACTCCAAGAAATTCCTATGAGAGCCAATTATGTATTGCGCACAATGACAGATACAATATTCTAATATATGTCCTCACCAAGCTGACTTAAGTTCCACTGAGGTTTGGGCTAGGTCTACTGTACCTATTTTTGGATTCCTTTAGTCCATTTTTCATGTGTGTATGGGGTGTAATAAACAAA
>CAJPEX010002345.1:9579-41030 GCA_905338405.1 Notodromas monacha
AGTCCTGGAACGCTTCCCTGAGAATGCCACAGCAGGTCGTTGGGCTCTGCTCCCAACCATTCTGAGAATGGGTTCCAGAACCCGTTGGCAGTCCATTTCCTCAACGGTTCACAGCCCAACGCCCCCATTATTTGCTGGGTACCAACATAAAGGTATTTTATTGGTTCTCCAGTTGGTCAAAAATCAGGAATAAGTCCTCCACAAAAATTAAAACTTTGGTTTCCCTCAACTTGAAGTTATAGAAAAAACATTTTAGTGTATCTTTCACACCAGGGACATATTGCATAAACTCAAACCCCATATATGTTGGCATGCTACTGAAGACTAAGTTAATTGTTAGGAGCACATTTGAGTTGTCAATAATTCTTGCAGATGGCATTTCAACAGGGTTTCAGATGCTTTTAAATTTGAAGAAGATTTGTTTTTCAAAATAATTTGGCATTTGCTGAGGGCAGCTGCTTATTGGGGGCATCTGAAAGGGGATTCAAATTTATGTTGAATTGTTGATGAATGTACTCTTGTGACAAGTGTTGGAAAAAGGTCAAGGATTTCTTCTATGCATATTTCTCATTTCCATTCATTTCCTATTTGCAGCTATCTGAACACCACTGAGGTATTTTTTCAGTTTTTATGATCGAGTATGAAAGATCAGCAGTGGTATACAATTGATTAATATTTGTTTTCAAACGCAGTACTTTGAAGTAAGATATGACGGAAAGCTAGTAAGACTCCTGGCAGCTTGCATGTACTTGTTGTACATGTCTTTGTACATGGGAACTGCTTTGTATGCTCCTGTCATGGCTTTGTCTTCAATGACAAACTTTCCAAAGTGGGCTGCCATCTTGCTGGCGGGCGGCATATGTTCAGTATATTCCAGCTTGGTGAGTTGCTCTTTTATCCGTAGCCCACATCTTTTCTTTGATATACCAGGGATCTAATGAAAGTTCTCAGAATAAAAGTTGAAGAGCTGAAGAATACAATTATCATTTAAAAAAAACGTTCTTTGGTACTAGAAAAAATCCAGCCCTGTTTGACACAGTTCGCTGAAAGTTTTTCGCAAATGTTACCCTTTACTGGCACCCTTTCTGCTCTTCAATGATGAGATGCGATGCTCATTTCACAGATTTTTTGTTCAAACCAGCTTCTTGGAAATTCTCGAAATCAGCATGGCATCAGCAGTCGCCTTCAAGGCCGCCCACATGGGGTGAGAATGTGGCTACTGAGAAGGGGGCATTTTATGAAAAATGAAGGAATGAGGTTAAAAGACCTGAAGGCAACCTTTAGAATCAATGACATGTTGATTTTAAGAATTTTAGAAAAGAAGCTGGGCTATACAGATAATTGCCAAATATGGGTGTCTTAGTTATTGAGTGAAGAGCAGAAAGCTGCCAAGTTGACTTTTGCGAACATTTTCTTCAAAATGTATACGAAAAAGGGCTGCATTTCTTGGCTCAGTCACATCAACGCATGCCATTTTAGTTTTCACTTTGAGAACTCATGCTGGACCCCATCGTAAATTTAACAGAAAATATAAAGAAGAAAAAAAATAAAAAAGTAAACGAACTGCAAGAATTACTGTTTCATCGCGGATTATGTTTTGTACGTATAGGGTGGCTTGAGAGGAGTTGTGTGGACAGATGTTTTTCAAATTATCGTCATGTTTGGAAGCATGTTGACAACTTTTGTGTACGGAATTGTGCAAGCCGGAGGGGTTAAAAAAGTTTACGACGTTAGCAAGCGGTTTGGAAGGCTAGACTTTTTCAAGTGAGTCATCGTCGTGGTTTTTTTTAAATTTTACTCAATATACTATATGTCGTGAATTTCTTCTGAAATCGAAAAACGACTCGAATATAAAAATCAGCTATTATTTTCCAAGCTTCAATCCAGATCCATTCCAACGACACAGTTTCTGGCTCCTCGTGTCAAACACAGCATTCCAATGGATATTTGTGTACGGAGCTGCACAAGGTTCTTTCCAGCGGTACGTTAGCATGCCGACGTTCAGGAAAGCGCAACTGTGAGTAATTCATATTTAACATGCAAACAAATTTCCAGGGAATTCAAAGCACTTGGGTTTCGGCATACTTTTTTTTTTCATAGGGCTCTTGGGCTCAACGTTCCCATTCTGCTGCTCATGGCTCTGATTTCCAATCTGACTGGCTTAATTCTCTTCGCAAATTATGCGACTTGCGACCCGATTTTGACAGGCGACATAGAAAAGATTGACGAAATATTGCCCTTCTTTTTGGACGACAAAATGGGGCATATCAACGGGATTGCAGGGCTTTTCTTCGCCAGTTTGTTTGCTGGTGGTCTCAGGTATTCGGACGTCGTTATTGGGACGATGTTTTATACAAACTTCCGACCATCATGATGAGAAGCTTCTCCAATTGAATTGCAAATTTCAAATGATCAAAACTCGCAGTATTACCTATGCCAAACGATTTCAGAACTTCTAAAAGAATCATTATTACGAATTCATATGCACTTCTTCAGTTTTTGAATCCGGCGTTGAATCCAAACTTTTTAGAATTTGTTTGCATATCCGGCGGTGAGCTCACTTAAAATGAAGGTATCGTAATAACAATTTAATTTTAACAAATTTTTATCGAAACATAATTTTCAAAGTTTGCGTTGGAAGAAGCTGTTTTCAGAAAGCGAAAAGCGTTCAACAATGCAGTTCAAGAAATCGTTCTTTTTTGGATTTTCCGCAGATTTTCCCCACTTTTATCTACTCTTTTTTCTTCTTCTTCTATCCCAATCTTTGCAAGAATCAATGCGGAAATGTATTATATAGCTAGACTTATTTTATGGAAATTTTTCTTAGTGGATAATTCATTCCCAATGTTCCAAAACCTTATCTCTTAATCGTGGGTCAGAAAACACTCACAACTGGAATGAGTCAATTGTCATTTCAAGGAAAAAAGGAGCACTGTTTCAGTCAAAACTTGATGCATATGCATGTATGAAGATCTTACGTGTGTATTGACATTCTTGTACAGATAATTTTTCGTTGATCCCTGGAAGTTTGATGAAATAACAAAACAACACCTCCGCGCCATCTAAAATTGAGTTCAATCCTGATTCCTTCAGCTCAGTGTCTTCCGGTTTGAACTCGTTGGCATCAGTTGCTTGGGAAGATGGGTTGAAGATTTCCGGATGGCCAGATTCGCTGAGTGAACAAAAACAGGTTCTTGTGGTCAGGATATTAGGTAAGCTGGAACCATTTTTTCCCCCACCAGTTCTTCTCGCTTCGTTGGTCACCACCTTTTTATGCTGAAAAGAAGACAGCTCAACGTTTTCAAAATCAAGACAGTTGTTGAACGTTTTCAAAATCAAGGCAGTACAGTAAAACATTTTCCAAATCCGTCGGCTGATATTGTATGAAGTCTGCATAATACAGTAATCGCTTTCCTTGCCGGATTATAACTAGGGTTCGGTTTCGGGGTTCTGGGTGTTGGACTGGCATTCATGAGCAGCACTCTGGGTAGCATCAACCAAGTGAATTTGACTCTGACTACAACATTTGCGTCTCCCATCATGGCTATGTTCCTGGCATCCATCTTTTTACCTTTTGTAAACAAGCCTGTGAGTTTATTATGATATTTGGGATGGGATGAAACAGTTCTAGTATATTTCCGTCTTCAACAGAATACTGTATGTGTATATGCTTTTAAAAAATGAGCAAAATCACTCGTGTATCAGCTCAGTTATTTTCCCTTTTTCACCTTTTGTCTTGAAAGCTGGTTATTTTGGTTTGTTCATCGAAATTCACATGCATCATTACTTTAAATTGGAATATTTCATAGATTATGGCATGAATATGAGCTATGGCTAACAAAATGACTAGATCCCTTATGTTTTGTACCAGTTCCTCAGCTGAAGTGGCAGGCATTTATTCTTATTACACAGGCCTGACGTACAATAATAATTCCAGGTAAATTTTGTTTGGTTTTCTGGGAGCCAAACCAGAAAATATACCTTTTGAAGCCCTCAGGGTACAAATGAGAAAGAATTGACTCAGCTCTTGATTTTTGAGGATATTTTTTGGCCAATAAGATTGCATAACTCATCTCAACAGTTTTGAAAGTACTGTAGTAGTGAGTATTTACTGAAGTACCATGTGCACCTTTTTCCTTTTTTTCAAAATGTATCCTCAAGTATGATGCTGACCTTTTTTTTCAGAAATTCAGATGGAAAAAGAGGGTTGCTGGTGTGGTACTAGGGGATATATTTTTAAAGGAAAATTCCCAAACGCAGTGCCCCACACAAATGCAAGTCATTGAAGATTAAAAAAGATGAGGAGACAGTATGTTGCACCAAGGCTTCTTATTGTCCATGGAAAACAATTGTTCAAGCAATAACCGTTTTAGGAGTACTGTATATCAGCTGGAGATGCAACAGGACAAATAGGAAGAGTAAAATACTCATCTAGTTGAGGAAGCTGCCATATTGTCATTTGGCAAGGACTCCAACCTTCTTCAGCTCCAAATGTCTTCAGCTCCAAACCTCTTCAGCTCCAAACCTCTTCAGCTCCAAAACCTCTTTAGCTCCAAACCTCTTCAGTTCCAAACCTCTTCAGCTCCAAACCTCTTCAGCTCCAAACCCTCTTCAGCTCCAAACCTCTTCAGCCCCAAACCTTTCATACATTTTGAACAGTTTTAATAATTTCAGGGTTTTAGTAATTTTCAAAAAGTTTGAAGTCCCCAGCTGGGGAATTTTTCATCAGAAATTTCCCTGCTTAGGGAATTCTCCATGGGCCTATTTTCCTAATGCTGCAGCATCAATAGCACTCAGCTTAATCCAGCCCTGGGCAAAGTATTTTTTGGATGACTATCTGAAAGGAAATTTGGACCACAGGTAAATGGCAAATCTTTGAGTGCATCATAGCAGCACCACCCCTTAAATCTGTAATGAAAAAAAGGAATGAAGGCTGCATGATTTCAAGCATCACTATATTGTTCAAAAGGTTATTCTTAAGGTATTAAATTTCTCAGGCGTATTATTCGCAATGAATATACCGTAAATATGGGACTATAGAAATCACGTCTGAAATGAAAATATTTGTATAGCAGTACGTTCTTCGGAAAACGCGTCATGTCAGAACTATCAGTATAGTCGATAACTCTCGAGTATTGTACTGTATTCCACTTATCATGACATTCTTCCACGTTGTCCAAAGTGATATTTTATTAATCTCATTGATTTAATCTGAATCTAGATCTGAACCAGTAATTCCATCACAAAATTTACATTAATAGCTCGAAAAATAATTTCAGATTTATTTTTTGCGCAGGGGATTCTTGCTGGAGCACTGCTGAGCTTCGTGATGGCCAGTTGGGCGGGGTTTGGGAAGCTTTCCCGCAAGATGCCACCGCCTACCAGACTTCCATCCAGCATTGAAAACTGTGCTAATGAGACCGAGTCCATGATGATGGCCTTTCGTCTTCAATTCGACCCCTGGTTTTTGGCTGACAATTCAACAGGCGAAAGGTTTACAAAATACTGTATATAAGTTCGCAACGAGAAAGAAAATCGTTGGCTTTTATCATCGTAAGTTGATTAATGAACTTTTTTTGTGCATTCGAAAAGCGAGGAACAAGTGAGAGACTTCTACCATTTATCGTATCTACTGAATCAGCAAATGGGACTTTGGTCTGGTGTTTTTTCAAGCGTTTTCATCAGCTTGGTGACAGGTTAGAATTTGAGTCTTGGAACTATAGAATGATGGCAGCTTCGAAAGTTTGGTCACTTCTGTAATTCTTGCATTAGTTTAACTGTCAAATTGCCCTGATCATTGCAGAGTAATGCAAGCATCAACCATCAACATTATGCTACCATCTGTTTGATGTAAGTTTAACAGTTTCAAGAATATGCCAGGATTTTGTAAAAAAAATTCCACTCAAAATTAGACAATTTTAGGTTTAGGAAGGAAGAAGATCTCATTTTTACATTTATTTGTAATTCTACTTCTGGGAATATTTTATTAAAATGAAATTCGCCCATCAAGGAAAGTTTTCTGAGAGGACGAAAGCTTCTGAATTTTTATTTCTGAATTTTCGAAGAGCTGAAGAAATACTATACAGTTTAGAATTCCACGGGCAAGTTTCTTCCAATATGAAAATGTTTCATGCTTCAATAACGGAAAACTTCTGGAAATTTGAAGATCGAGTGCAAAAGTAAAGATTTTGATAGTAATCGTTTAAGTTCGGTATTGAGATATTGAACTGAGGTTTTTTTCTTTTCTTGTATGTCTTAATATTTCCACGACAATAGTTTAAGCTTAAGGATTCTGGAGGAGACACTTCGCAACCATGAAAACTTCAATTCGAGACGAAAATTTGGCAACGCTTTTGGACCATTTTCAAAATAGGATACATAAAGAATTCCTTTTTCTTTTGTTTCAGGGGGATGGAGACAATCGTACAATGATAACAAAGCGTTTCATCCTTGTGTCAGGAACTTCGTGAAGCTGAAGGAGTGAATAGCATGATTCAGGATTTCCCCCGTTTCTAATTCATTCGATCAGATAAATTCAGCGCGTCATGGTCAATCGATAGGCTACAGTCATTTTTCCGTCGAATATTCTTCATTCAGTTTCTGCAACTATATAGCTGGATTGTCATGTTGCCTGCGTACTGTTTACTTGGAATATACAGCACTGTAATTCTCGGATTGCATATGACAGTTACTTCAACTTTCTTTGCTGTATTGCAGTATTTTTGAGGGTGCTGGGTCATCCGCCAGTTGGTCAATTCACGGTCGCCCACCCGCCGGTTGTCAAGCTTGGGTTGGTCCAACCACCAGCCAGGGCAGTCCTTGGCCTCACCAATCCCCAGCCCACCAAACTGCAGTCAAGTCACCCAATTGTTGGGGCACTCAAACAATTGGGTGACAAGAATCATGCTGATTCTTTCAGGAATTTGGTTAGCAGAATGGTATCCTACCTCAGATTATTATTTTTTTTGCAAAATTGCATCTTATAAAATTTTTAACAAAAAGAAAAAACTCATCAAACCCAACCAAACCTAACCTAACCTATCCTATCCTAAACTAACATAATATAAACTGATCTAAACTAACCTAACATTGCTGAAATTTTGCAAAAAGAATATCCTGTGGTAGGATACCATTCTGCTCATCAAATTCTTGAGAGAATCAGCATGATTCTTGTCACCCAATAGTTTGGGTGCCCCAACAATTGGGTGACTGGACTGCAGTTTGGTGGGCTGGGGATTGGTGAGGCCAAGGACTGCCCTGGCTGGTGGTTGGACCAACCGGCGCTTGACAACTGGCGGTTGCGCAACGGTGAATTGACCAACCAGCAGCTGACAGGACACAATTTTTGAGGGTTCTGGCACTTTTGACAGAGACATTAGGCTACATACTCCTGCTCTATGTAACCAAGTGTTCTTCTACATTTATAAACTTGGCATTAGCAAAACTTTGAAACTTCCTCAATTTACAAAAAGGTGTAGAAAATTGTTTTTTTTTTGTTTTAAGATAATTGAAGCAAATATTTAATACAGGTGGTACCTTGCAATTTTACGTCCCGCAATTCACCTGTCCCACAATTTGGCAGTCAAAGGAATTTCACAGTTGTATTTGCAGGGAGGTTGACTTCCAGTTTGACCCTTGCTCTGCAATTCAACCTGCTTCGGCCCCCTTTTTTTGCATTCTTGAATGATATTTAATCATTTCACAAGGTGTCTCATTGTAATGTGACCATTTTGCAATTCAACCATAGCTTGGCAACGGATTACAGTCAAATTGCAAGGTACCACCTGTTGTATACAAGGATTGCAAAATACAGTTTATCCATGGGTGAGAAATTTTATCATTTTGTAGGAGGAAATTTGGGAAATTTGTCATTTATGTCCAATTGGTTGCAATTTCACCATCTCAGAATTTGAAATTTGTATTTGCAGGGATAAGGTTGATTTGCAATCTTACCCTTGCCCCGCAATTTGACTTGCTTTGCGCCCATTTTTTGCATGCTTGTACAATACTTTTGTATTTCACAAAGTGTCTTGCAATTCAACCATTTTGCAATTTGACCCTAGTTTGGCAATGGATTATGGTCAAATTGCCAGGTACCACCAGCACTATACAATGATTGCAAATCATTTTATCCAGGGGTGAGGAATTTTGTCATCTTGAAAGGGGGAATCTGGGAAAACCGTCATTTATCTTGGGTTATATTACAAAATTCTGCGAAAATTTCGAAATGAATATGGCATGCTGATTCTCTCATGTTTTGAGAGACAATTTTTTTTGTTTTCACTGAAGCTTCAAGAGTCCACTTTCGTGCGACAATCTTTTTTTTCTTTCTTAGAATTCAGCTTACTTCTTCGGTGTTTGATGTCCGAATGCCTTCGAAACAAAGAAATTTCCCCCTGCGTATATACGTCCCGTTTTAACCTACCGGAGTTGAATGAAATTCTTGCCAACCTTCAAAGGAATTTCCTACGCCATAAACTGTGCCATTTTTCCTCGCCACATCTTGATATAATTTTTAAAACGCACTGCTGGACATTTCTTCACTGAGGACCGGTTCAGCATGGCGGAGCCGAACTTGAAGATGTCGACTGTCGACTACATTGTTGTGGCTCTGTTCATGTTGGTGACACTCGTCATCGGATTATTTGCTTCTTGGAAATCCTCCAAGAGCATGACGAGTAAAGACATGGTCATACACAAAGGTGAGCGAGTTTCGCCATTCGGAAGAGTCCTTTTCTTTGAAGAAAATATCTGTATTTCGTTTGGTGCGAGTGCAAATAATCTTGACTAAAGATGCATCGTTAAGTTCCTCAATGATAATCGCAATTTTTTTCTTCAGAAATAATCGCGGATGTATTTATAGCTGAATTACATTTTTATTCATCAATATCTTGAAGTGTTTTCAGAAACATTTCAATGAAATTCATGTTTTTTTATTTTTTGCTTCAGGAATGTCACTGCCGAGCGTCGTTTTAAGTTTGACAGCGACATTTCTTTCGGCGATTTTGCTTGTCGGTACGTACAAAGAAGCATGAATTCACTCGAAATCACTTGAAATGGATGCTTTGAATTTATATTTACTTGATGACGCTTCTTGAATCGGGAGAAAAGGAACCCCTGCTGAAGTGTACGCTTACGGCATTGAATGGCTGGTAGTTTGCCTGGGTTACATACTCGCGTTGCCAATCGCGGTTTTTACAGCGGTACAAACACTATACCCGCTCGAAATCTCCAGTATTTTTGAGGTATTTTTAAAAGAGGAAATACAGTGAGACCCCCGACGCGGATGTACTTGGTGCATCAAGAGTGTCCCTAATTTTAGTCTATTTTTCCCATAGACTTACATTACATAATTTTTAATTGGTGTTTTATGGAAGAAATATTCTTCAGAACTCCATGACAAAAATGTGCTTGCCACTTGAATTTGATTCAGTGAATATCTTTTCAACGTGATAAAAAGATTTGGAGCATTGAATATAGTACACCACTGTACAGTACATTGAAATGTTGGCATCTGTGAAAATAACATCCAAGTCACAAACAGAGAAGGAAGCCCCTCTGTTCTATAGGTAATTTTATTTTGTACTTTCCTGTTATCTCTGTACCTTCCCTCTGACCAATTTAACCTGACCTAACCTAACCTAACTTCACCTAACTGCCTCCAAAAATAAGTTTCTGCTTTCTTTGGGTTTCTGCTGAAAGTGATTTTGGGAGGCGGTTAGGTAAAGTTAGGTAGGTCAGGTTATGTAAATTAAAAGATATTTGTAACTAACATAACCTGACCTAACCTAACTTTACCTAACTGCCTGCCAAAATCAGTTTCAGCAGAATGCAGAAAAATAAAATTCCTGGTTGCTGGTAGGTGTTGTGATTATGAACTTCTCCTAAAGATTTGTCTGGATCGTAGTGCAGTCTAGGAATGAGGTACAGAGACAACAGGAAAGTACCTTTTATTTAAATTAGTTGAATGGATGGGAAAATGATGGGAAAAGTAAAAAATTTTTCTTTCTTATATCTTAGGTTTGGAAATATCTGTTTCTTGTCCTTGAGCCTAATCAAAGTCAATTTTTCTAAAAGGTATTGGCAATTTTGTCATGCAATGTCCTCAGGTCAAGTCAGTGTCCAAATGTTGGTCCTTTTTTATGATTCCTTTTATTGAAAAATAAATGTCCCTATGTTGAATTTTCCCCATGTCAAGGTGTCCGCATGTGGGGTTCTCACTGTAATCTAAAAGCTTCTGGGGTTTCATTCATGTCTGACGAATTTTTGGTGATGTAGTATTTCCAGTTGAGATTTGGGGGCAGAAGCGTGAGATCCATGGCCGCGTTTTTGTACGCTGCTGTGATGATGTTCTACTCTGGAACAGCACTTTATGCCCCAATCATCGCAATTGCATCAATTACGGATGTTCCTGAATGGGCTGGAATCTTAATCGCTGGCTCCATTTGCACACTTTACACTGCCGTGGTAAGCAGTAAATATTATCCTTTTTCATCTGATCAATGAAAATTTTAGCTATCCTGCTCCGGAGATAAATTATCTAATTACTCGCTGAAAAATTAATTTCTTCTGCTCCGGAAATAAAGGATTTTGCTAAAATAACCCAAGGAAAATCACTGAACTCCAGCAGAAGCGTGTTAAAATTAACACTCTTCAATGGCTATCAGAAGAAGAAGAGGTTCATTACGTTTTCTAAATAATATCTTTTGCCTCACTCAAAATATTTCAAGCTATCATCAGCGTTTTTGCTGATGTTTTGAGTAAAATATTGCGTGCTTAAGCTTTCGAGGAGAAAAACGTTCAAAAAATAGTGTCTGATCGCCAAGTCATTTTTACTACATGAATTATCCATTCTCTTCAATATGATATGCTGCGAGCTGAAACCTATTCGAAGTTGAATTTTTGAATCCAGATATAAGTCATATAACATTCGGAAATAATTAATATAGTTCAGTACTGTGCTCATCACTTGCAGGGCAGGTATACAAAGAAAATCTGGTCTTCTATTCTTTCGAGTTGGAAAGACAGTCTGGTTTCTTCCACTATTTGAAAATGTCAAATTTTATGAGTCGAGTTTCTTTCGGTTGATTTTTCAAAGTAAATTTCATGTGGCTCGACGGCTCCGTCAGTAATATTCGCAATTTGAATGATTTTCGCAAACGTTTGAATGTGAATTCTTTCAAATGTGAAGACGTGAGAATTTAATCACTTTCATTGACTTATTCTTCAAATGAGTTAAAAGATTTGTGTGTTTTTCAACGTTTTCAGGGAGGAGTAAGAGCTGTGATTTGGGTGGATTCATTCCAGTTTCTAGTCATGCTTGGGTCTGCCGTCGCTCTGGCAGGATTTGGGTCCAGCTTGGTTGGAGGAGTTCATCAAGTCATCCAAATTTCCAAAAAGTTTCACAGGACGAATTTATTTGAGTGAGTTTGATTCTTCAAGAAGACTTTCCATTCTCATATTTGTGCATCTCTTAATTATATTTCACATCAATGTCCCCCAACTCCTGGTCCACAGGCTGGTGCAGGTCTGCTGAAGTTTTTTTGTTGTCTGTTTCTGCACTCTGCAGGACGTTTTCCGCAGCATTAAAATTACCAATGAAGTTTGATCTTTATTTGGAATTTCAGAAAGACAATGTCAGTTGAAATTAGTGTATGTGATGAATATAGAAGTTGGCTTTTCTCCTAATCATACTTCTGACCATTTTTTACCTTCTGAAATACATTCTTTCAAGTTTTCACTCTTGGAAATCTTTCTTCATGCTCACCTTTCTAAATATTTGAAGACATCCCAGATTCCCAGTAAATAGCTTCTTGAGTTTTCCACTTAATTTTTGCAAAGAACCAGAATTTTTAATTACCTGCCATAAAGCCTCGTCAGACAAAATTTGTTTCAGTCCGCAAAAATTTTATTAAACTTTGTCATAGTCCACAGAAAATTTTTGAGGAATTTGCCACTCCATAAAAAAATTTACGGAAATGTTCTGGTCCGCGTTCCTAAAATGGTTGGGGAACACTGTTCTTCACAATTCGACTTGCATTATTCTGATGGGTAACTTTGCCTCCGAATCCGCAGATTTTCAACAGACGCTTACATGAGACACAATTTTTGGCTGATTGTGTCCAATACAGCCTTGCAGTGGGGGTTCGTGTTTGGTGCCAATCAAATGGCATTTCAACGCTACAAGAGTTTACCCACTTTGAGGAAAGCCATCGCGTGAGCGAAGTTCCCTTCTTCTTTTGTTTTCCTCAAGAAAGACAAAATGAGCATGGAGGGATGAAGGACATTCTCGAAATACAGGAAACGTATTTGTATTGACCTGTTTCTAGGGCAGTGGCACTAAATGTGCCCAGCATGATAATGCTGACAGCTTTGGCTTGCTATTGTGGACTAGTGGTTTTTGCCAACTATGCGTATTGCGACCCGTTGTTGGTGGACCCGAGTAGAAAAACTGACCAGATTGTTCCGCTGTTTCTGGTTGACAAAATGCGGGGATTCATTGGGCTTCCTGGACTCTTCATCGCTGGCATCTTCAGTGGAGCACTTAGGTAAATGAAAGGTACTTTTTCAATTAAATTTATGTACGGACCTTCTGGATATTATTCAGTATTAACAGTGGTCCTTCATCGGCTGAGTTCCCCCTTCAAGTTTTGCGAAATTTGCTTAACCGAGAAATGATAAAAATAAAAAACGAGAGCGCATCAACTGTTCACATATACAGGGTACAGGAAATAGCTGAAAACCCCCAACATTTTTATCCAGGCACAGAAATTGTTTTCTCTGAAGAAATGTATTCCTCTGTTCAATGTGAAATATTCAACTCGCCAATTACCGTTATATCAGAATAAATAGTAAATCTAATTCACTAGTTGTCTTATGAATTTGCACTTGAATCTTTGATCATGCTAAACGTAACATTAAGCAATATTTCTCAAGATATTCAAGCTTTAAGGTATGCATGAGTATCCCTGCAAAAAATTACTCAGCCAACAGAGGCAAAAATAAAATTTCGGCGGTTTAAAATTTGTAGGTGTTTTAGGACGACTGAATCAAATGTACATCCTTGTGCCTCGCCCTTTGAATTAACTTGAACTGATTTTGAATGTTTCAGCTTGATCTGTGTTCAGCTTACTTCAGCTGTTATTTGTTTTATTTTTTCAACATTTCCACCTTGGTTAGATCTGTTGAGAGTGGATCAAAAATGAATATACAGCATTTTCAAAACTCAGTGGAGTTTTAAAAATATATTTATTTATGTATGGTATATAGTTGAAAAAAACTCAGCGGAAGTAGCAGCCAAGGGGGGGGGGGGGTTAATGTTCGTTTAAACTCAATCAATCTGCCCTTTTGATTATTAATCACACGTATAGGCGTGAGAGTATCTCCCGTATAATAAAAATCAAGGCAATAAATTCTGTCGTTCAAAAGAATTTTTCAAAAGGAAATTAGATTGCACATTTTTGGACATTAGTTGAGATTCACGGAATTTCTAAAGATTGGAGAGTGAACCACCCAAGATAACAAAATGTTTATCAAGCAGCGCAGCAGATACATATTTTATGAGCCAAAAACCATGCTGGACTCGTCTGCCAAATATACTGTATCTGCAATACGTACGCACTCCTCAGTTATGATCACTTAATATCACTTTTCTCTATACATTTTCCAAGTTTGAGTTCGAAAATTTTATTTCGGAATAAACGAGTGTGATGTAATTTATTTTTCAGCTCCGTGTCATCAGCATTGAACGCTTTGGCGGGGATTGCGTGGGAGGATGGATTGAAGCTGACTGTTTGGGGTAAAAAGGCTGACGAATCTCAGAAACTTGTTGCCATTCGGCTTCTTGGTGATGAAACGGAATAATAATTCGTTCAAAAAAGAAATAACATCACGAAATCCCTCGATATTCAAAAATATTTTTCAGGGATTACTTTCGGGATTTGGGCGATTTTTCTGGCTTTCATCTGCAGCGTAATCGGCTCTACTCTGTTGGAAATCAATGTGACGTTGAACACCACCTTATGCACACCTTTGATCATGATGTTCTTCTCGTCTCAATTCATGCCGTTTGTCAATAAGCCGGTCAGTTCCTTCTCAAAATAGTTTTCCATTACTTCAACTCATGAAAGTGAGCACAATATTTGTAAATTCGTAGTGTAACTGCTGATGCAAAGATAAATAGCTTGTCAAAAAATCGTAATACAAAAGAGAATATTCCCTCAATTGTTTGTCTGATCGACTTCTTTAAAGAATTTAATTCGCGGATTCTTGATGAATTCGAAGATCAATCTGATTGAAATCCAAAAAACTCTCATATTCTCCCACCCAATTCTAATGTTTGGAAGCATATGCAGAAGATTTTCTGAACATTTTTTTTAATAAAATGGTAAGGATTTTTTTCAAAATCATATCCAGGAGTCTGAGTACACAAAACGCAATTTTTGCTAATAAGGATCGCGTGGCCCAACTGCTGATTTATCATAAAAACAGGATCCTCGATTGTGCAAGTCTTATTTTTCATGAACTGAATTACCTTCTCAAAGCCAAACGTGGAGTGAATGCATTTGAAATATCCAGTGGGGAAATTAATTATTTTTATCATAATATTGCTGGTGCTTTTCTAATTTAACTTTAAAGGCATTTGGGGTGTTCGCTATGCCAAATTTTCAGCGGACCTAAGAAATTCCAGGCAATTTTAAAATTCTTTTCACTTCGCACACTATTCTGCGGTATTATTTTAATTTTTTGAAGCAAGTGACCGAAGGGGAAGGGTCAGCTTGGTTTTTTTTTGGCATCTGGAGTTTGAGGGCATCTTGAGTTCGTCGTGCAATATTTTGTACTGTTTTACTTTATTCTGGTAGTATTATTATTTTAACTCAATTGATATTCGCTCAATGCAGGGAATTTTATTTGGGGCAATAGCTTCAACTCTTGCTGCGTCATCCCTGAGAATGGCAACTTTGATTGATGGAGTTCCTCCGCATCCTCGCTTGCCAACATCAACCGCGGGCTGCAAAAATTTCGAATCGCATCGACCCAAGCTGAGAAAACTTTTTTTTTGCACCTTAACGTGCAGTTTTATGAGAATTTTTTTTCTTTACATAGGACAAACAACGGTAGTCAAGACCCCGGCAAGGCGAGGGAGAAATTAAGATCCGGCCATCCGTCCTATCTGCTTAACATGCACATCGGGTTACTCGTCGGCTTTGCTGTGACTGTAGGAATAAGTTTGCTGACAGGTTTGAATGCATTCCTATAAGGATGGAATACATACCCTTTTGTATATCCACCTTCTTACCGAGTCGAATACATATTTTTCGAATTTTTCGAATTTTAAACTCAGAAGGTAATTGTCAAATCGAAAGCTCTTTGATGGTCTTGATGGCTCAGTTGAGTTCACTGTATGAATACAATTACATCTAAAATAATCCACAACTGTCTTCCATCTGACGAAAATGTGTCTTAAAAGATGGTGCACATCAGGTGTACCTTGATACAGGCAAACCTTGATAAGTCAAACCTGGCTAAGTCAATTTTTTTTCAAGTCTCGGTCTGAATTCCCTTAGAAACAAAACCCCCCTAACTCAAAGTCTTTTTCTCTAAAACCTCTGCAAGTAACGTTTTCTGAGGCCTTCTAGCTATTATTTCCTTGAAATATGGAAGATAAAATCATTAATACAAATAATCTGGAGCATCTTGAAAGGAAATGGAAGACTTATATAGCAAATGAACCCCTGCCTCCAAGTCCAGCAAGATGTAAACTCATTAATGAGCAATTCTAGGCCGAGAATATCCTCATTGACAATTTCCCACACTTATTCACTTATATTCTCCTCAAAACAAAAGCGTTTGTTTCTTTAACTGGAAACCTCCAAAAATCAAAACCTCCTAAGTCAAAACTTACTCAAGCCAAATGTTTTACCTGTCCGTAGAAATTCAACTTACAGACAAGGTTCAACTGTACCTGTAAAAGTAAAAAATCCCCTTATGCATTGAAATTGTTCTCTGGTCCTTGCAGAATTCCCTTCAAAGCCTGTCTATCTCAAATTCTATCCCCTCAAACCTCTTGAACTCAAAGGTGTGTATTCCTTTGTGCAACTAGTATGGAATCAAAGAAAGAGAGAGAGCAATGAAAATCTGACCAGATTATCTTTGAAAAGGAAGTGAGTGACTATAGAATTGTGGAATTGGACCTTGTTTTAAAGTTCAGCATCTGATCATCTCCTTAATTCAGTATTTAAGGGCACAAAAAAACATATTTCACCTTCCTGGAATTTCTTCCAAGCTTTTGTTTTACTCAAAAAAGACTGGCTTCCTTAATTTGAAAACTCCTCAAGTCAAAATTTCTGGTTAATTTATTGTTGATGGTATACGGTACATAGAAATAAATGCAAAAAGGCAATCAGTTTTTCATGATGGTAAAGCAGGTGGTGCCCCGCACTTTGACCATAATCCATTGCCAGGTAGGGGTTGAACTGTGAAGCAGTCAAATTGTGAGACAATGTCAAATTTTGTGTTTTCTATATCAAATTAGGCATTTTGAGTCTCTCTGCAAGTCAAATTGTAGGGCAAGATGTCAAATTGAAAGTTGATGTCCCAGCAAATTCAACCATCAAATTGCAGGAAGGTCAAATTGTGAGACATCAAATTGCAAGGTACCACTTGTATCAGAAATTAAGTGGAAGAGAAGAAAGAAAGTAAGGCTTAAGAATCACCGACTCATACTCCTCTTGAACTTCATTCAACAAAAATGTGAAAACAAGTTTGAAAGGAATGAATTATCAAATTGCGTCATTTTTATTGAAAAGGTGGTTGGAACCAAGAGATTGAGGACCCGTCAACTTTACACTATACAGTCAGACAGTTTGCAAATTCGAGGTCGCGACGGAAAGCATCCATGGCGGACGAATACGATGAGTCTGTCAGAAGTACAACTGAACATTCATCACAAGAAACATCAACGGGGAAATCAGGGAATGTCAAAGCATTTTCAAGCTTCCGCCACAGATCAATGCTGGATCAAATGCGCGATATGGAGAAGGGGCTCAAATCACATCGATTGTCGCGATGACCGTAGAAAAAAAATCGGAACAATAAAAAATTGAAAAACTTGATGCTCTAATATGTGGAAATTGCTTGAATAACTCCGATAATTTCTTCCGGCATTCGCACAGCATGCGTTGCTGCGACTCCAATCTGACTTGAGCAAGAAAAATTAAATTAAATTTAAGAATGAAAATATAATGACACCGACGTGTCGCAAGATGACCAAATATTCCGAACATATACGTATCTTTATTTAAATTTTCGAAGTGTCAAGCTAGAAGTTCTTCCAAGGCAAAATTTTGAGAGTCAACGAAAACGTATAAAAGCCGATTTTTCAGTCAGGTAAGAATGCAGAAAGCTTGGATTCTTTTTAATGTCAAACTTTTATTGATAGATTTTGTTAATGGGTCTTCTGAACAAGAACTGTCCAACATATTCATGTAGAATCTGAGGGACAATAATCATTTGCAGAAAAGAAAACCAGACTTGCATCAAAATGTGCCTAAAACCAATAAATATTTCCCCGTGCTCAATTTCTTAAAATACGGTTTTTTTTTCACTGCCACTAGTACCTTGCACGTTGCAAAGTTGTCTTCATTCACATTTTTAAAAGAATGCCTGAACTTATTAGACTATTAAATCTAACATTAATTTGACTGCGATTGAAATTTTCGGAGTAAATGCCAAACAATACAGCAATGAACTATGCCGAAGGGAATTAGGCTCATTTTCAGAGCCGGAAAACTTTTTTGTCCAGAGGAATTGTTCTATAATATTTTAGTCAAGTAACTGAATCTAGGATCTTTGATGCTAAAAAATAAAAAAGTAAAAAACCTGTCAGCAAAGTTCAAGAAAAGCCCGACAAATTCCCCTTGCAGTGAACAGTTCACTTGAATATGCCTATTTAAACTGCAAATTATTGTAATAGTTCGTCAACTTCTTGCAATGCTCAGTCATTACCAAAAATTAAAATTACTCAATGAGAAACGCTAAGTTGAAAGAACTGATGTTTTTAGAAAAACTTGAAATGCTGAGCAGATATACAGAGAAGGTGTGCAGCACACACCCAAAAAGATTGGAAATTGAGGTGCCTCTCATTTGCTGAAAAATTCTTTTATTTATCTCTGCTTTTCTTGAAGTAGCAAAAAAAGCATGAATTCAATTTATACAAGGGATTTTGTCCCGGAATCAATGGTCAAATATCTTTCTTGGGGTTTAAGAACATTATGCTCTTGGCCATGGTTCTTTTTAGTTGATGTATTTAATTTTTAGAAGGAAGTGCCAAGTGTGTTTTATTGACTCTGGTCAATATAAGCCTTTGAGTAATTTCTTTCAAAGTTCACAGAGAAAAATTCCTGCAATTTTCCCTAAAAGAAAGCCAGAGATTCAGCAGATGGATTTCTTGCAGAAGTATTGCTGGAAGATACTAAGCTGGTTTGGTTACAAGACAACTCACATAGCGACAACTCACACAGCAACAACTCACACAGC
Organism: Notodromas monacha; assembly: GCA_905338405.1. Classification (NCBI taxonomy): domain Eukaryota; kingdom Metazoa; phylum Arthropoda; class Ostracoda; order Podocopida; family Cyprididae; genus Notodromas; species Notodromas monacha. The sequence goes on from CAJPEX010002345.1 coordinate 28,117, forward strand.
GACAACTCACACAGTGCGACAACTCACACAGCAACAACTCACTTAGTGCGACAACTCACACAGTTCTTTTTTTTCACTCATTTTTCTTTTTTAAATTTAGGTTCTGGCAAAAATGTATACCTTTCTTGTGTCTAGATTTTCTTTATCCTAAATTAATTGTATGCATTTATAATACAATTTTTATAAATTTTTTATACTTGTATTTTCAACCTAGTCAAGGATAATTTTGTCCTAAATTAATTGTGTACATTTCCAAAGCGCTGTCTAGTATGAGTTAAATAAATAAAAAATTTAAGACTCCATGAAGTAAGAGACTTTAAACCTTGGGAACACAAGGATAGTGTGCTTCTTTTATCTTCCTCAAGAAGTTAAGTAATATAAACCATTGTTTCTCAGCCCATGATATCTGGACTGGTGCTGGTCTGCAGATGTTTTTTGCCAGTTAATGGGAAATTGTCAGCATAAAAATTCATAAAAACTTGGGATGAAGTCTGTTCTCTTTGCCTGAAATTTTGAAAGGACAATGGCCATTGAATTATTTGATGAAAATGAAAGTTGGGTTTTCTCCCAATAATAACACATCAGACAAATTTTAACCAGCTGAAATTAATTATTTTAAATTTTTCAATCTGAGAAACCTTTCTCCAAGCCCATCATTCTATTTGCTTGATGGCATTCTCAACTTCATTTTTCTTGTAAATACCTGCCAAATAACATTAAAGCAAAACTTTTGTGAGTCTGCAAACATTTTATGAAATTTTGCTGGTCTGCAGAACATTTTTTGAGAATTTGCTGGTCTGCAAATTTTTTGTTGGAAATTTGCTAGTTCACACTCCACAGGCACAGAAAGGTTGGGGAACACTTTATATAGGCGATGGATTCTCATCCTAAACAGATGTATAAGTGTCTTTTGACGGAATCTTTCTACAACAATCGTGTCGATTTTCTCTGTTTAATGAATTTTTCGGTCACATATATAGGATTGTGTCCTCATGTTATAGGGGTTCTCTAATAAAAAAAAAATTCTCATCGCAACAAATTTGTTGTTGTCTCTTCAATTTTGATGTCAATAGAGTTCACCTGCACCAGCATCTTAAAGAAATTATTTATTCATTTTTGGAGTACCTTGGATTCCAGCAATTTCTATGATTACATATAAGGAATCCAAGATTTTCTGCCTAAAATTATCCGGAGTTGAGAAATCAAAGCATCTACCATTTCTTCACTGCTGGAGTCTGGATGAGAAAAATGCCTTGATCTATAAAGAATGGACCTAGCTTATGATAAAGGTCACAGAGTCAATTAGCCAGAGACAATGCATCACAAGATTTCCTCTGATAACAAATTGAAAATAATTTCAGACAACGATTGAAGAGCTAAAAATATAGTTCAAACAGGGTAATAAAGCCTTGAAGCAGCATTCATCCCGCGGACGGAGCAATTGCACAGGATTTTGTAAAGTTTTTTCCGCTTAATCTAAACTTACCCAGTTTATCATGCGTAACCTTCACACAGCAGCTGAAACATGAGCAGTAATTCAGACAACCTGAAGGATGCCTCCACAGCTGCAGTGATCAACAGTGCCAAAGCCCCAATAACAGAGACACTCTCAACATCCCCGAAATCTGGCCCCATCAGCAACAACAAGAGACCCCAATCGAAAGCAGACAGAAGCTCATCAGCGAGCAAGGCCAGCAGAGATGCTGTCAAACCCTGGTGGTTGACGACGCAAAAGAATTTCCTGGGTCGACTGGGTCAGCATCAGGACATGATGATGGATTCCCGCAGGACTTCTGCTGCAACTTCTGCAGTGCCGCAGTCTCCGCATCACATCATTACCCCGCAGGGTGCGACTATTGTGCATGGAAGCAGTGTTGCCCCCGGACGGCGGTTCAAGTTGCCCAGAAGTGCGCATGACGTCATCCCTGATGCGCGACTAACTGCCAGAGAATTTGTGTATCTACTCAGGTATCTGATTGCTGTGGTGATGGAATTTCCAGAATATTAAAAAAATAATAACCCTGTGAACCCTTTAATTTAGTGTCACCCCCCCCCCCCCCATAAATTAAAGGGTTGACATTGCGAAGTTGGAATATTTCTGCAAAATCGTGTGTGCCCTTGAGCAACACTGCAAATTTAAAAAAAATTTGTGACTTGAGACATCAAGTCACAAAAGTCAGAAAGTCCAATATATATATATTTTTTTTTATCCTGCAATAAATGTAGCTTAAGAATTCCTCACTGCTGGGTTGTGTTTTCTGATGCATTCCTAGCATAGGATTAGCATATAGGGGATTTCTTGAGACAAAGGGGCTTTTCTGTCCCTACTGTATGCTTCCCATCTTAGGCCTTCCACCTTGAGGGAATGCCCCCTTCCAAATCCCAGCTTTGCCACAGGATGGTCAGGAACACTTTGCCATTCAAGGGTCAAGAGAAACCCTTTTTTATTGAAAAATTGACAGCTCACTTAGTGGCTCAAAAATGACTTGTCCTGTATGAAAAATAATCAAATCAATGGAATTGTGACTTTTTTCTTAGGATATTATTGTATTATTACAGAGAATTGCATGCTCATGTAAACATATAAAAACTCAGGGAAATTTTGAACTTTTTATTTCTGGATTGACATTATTGGAATATATTTTATTGCTGCAGGACATCTTCCTTAATTAAAAATTGCTTAAACAAAGTGGATGCCTTTCCTTGGCAAAAAAATTTGGCAATTCATGCATGGTGACACCTGCTATAAAACTCAAACTCAAACAAAACTTCAAGAAACAGCTCTGTGGTTTTTCTGGACACCCTATTTGTAATATCTCATCCATTTTGCTGAAGTCATCAAAATGTAGTGAGCTTCAAACAATTTATTTTGGCTTTCACTTTCTTAAAACAGACTCAGTGGCCTAAGAATTCTGCTAATAAGCTAGAATTCGCTACATTGAAAATCCTCAACTGAACCATCCTCTCTTCCAATAATAACCTTACTTCAGTACCATCCATGCTTAGTGCCAAAATAATTCCAGGAAAAATGATGAAACTAAATTGATTTTTTGATTGTACAGTCAAAATAAGAACTTCAGAGGTATACACAATGAAGATGGAATAAACTGAATGTGCAAAGGCTGAACCAGAAAAAATAGGAAACATTTCCAAAGGTTACAGGAGCTTTTTGAAGCTTCCTTCAGCAGATGAGGTCAATAAGGTATTTTTGCGTAGACCTTGGATCGAAGCAAAACAATGTATTCAATTTCCTTTTTGAAGTGCTCAAAGGGTCAACGGATTACTTTTCTAAAAAATGTATGGAATTAATATGAATACGTTGTTCAAGATGAGGTATATTTTTCGTCATTTCGCAACGGAAGGTCGTTGTCAAACCGTTGAGTACGGTATGCATTATTACGAGAATCGAAAATAATTTTCGTTTATCCGTGTTTGCATGATTCAAAGTGGGTTCGTCCTGTTGTTCCTCGCTGCTTCAGTCACTGCCAGGGACTTGAGCATAATGGTGAACCTTTTGGCTTTCATTTATCCGGCATTTTTCTCCATCCGGGCTTTGGAATCCATGCGACCTAGGGAATTGGAAAAATGGCTGACCTATTGGGTCGTTTTCGCGTTCGTCAACATTGGCGAGCTTTTCAGCGACAACCTGCTCTGGTGGTTCCCTTACTATTGGTTCATGAAGGTTCGAATCTCATTTCTTGATTGAACACTACTTTTGTAAAGTGAACGAAAAATTTTGAACGGGTGATTCAGTCCCTTCATCATTATTATAGGTTTACGAAAATGATGGATTTCATTGCGTTTCGCCCGGATTTATTTTTTCTAAAAGACTGTTGTATTATAGACTCGAAAAGAGGAAGCATAATCCTGCAATACTGTACCGTATAATAGAACAATTTTGAATTTTTTTCATTTCGAGAGATTAGGGGTGACATTTGGATGTTATAAACAGCAAAAATGGGTGCGTATATTCTGGGATTTGATCGGAATCATAAAATTCTGAATTTTCTCCTGAAAAAAGTTAATCGGAGTGAGTATCGGAAAAATTCTGGAGCCATATTTTAGGCAGCAAGTGATTCGCAGAAGTAGGGCGCAGTAACAAACTCCTTTGTATAACATTTATATACCGGAAATTTGATCTTGGAAACGAAAAATGGCATTCAATTCCATTAGAAAATTATATTGTTCTTTCTCAACGGTTTTTTGTTTTACTGATAATGCCAGGATTTTTACATCCAATTCAAATTGACCTTGCTTTCCTGCTGAAATGCACTTTTATGGGTAGGAAAGACTCTAGTTTTTACTTTTTTTCCCCCAAGCTCATTTTCTTGTTTGTTTGTCGGGATTTTCTTATCGCTTTATTTTACCCTTCCATTCCTATGATTTTATGATTTTATCTCATGGGTCATGGCTTACTGAAATACGCATTCTTAATTGAGAAAGGTCGAAAACGTTGCCGTTTTTGCGAGTTGGAATTGAAATTCTGACGAGATAGAATGACGGAAATGTTTCTTCTTAATCTGATGCAATCGTTCCTCGTAGTGGGTTCCAGAAGGTTCAAGGATACCATTTTCAAACCTTGATGAAATTATATTTCTTGTCGATCAAATGGCAGTCTGGGAGAGAAGTGCGTTAATTATTATTTTTTGGGATCAACATCAGAATTGCGTATTTGAAGTTCAGTACTGTACAGTATTTTTTGTCGCTTTCTTGTAGAGTACATTCATGGTATGGTGCTTTTTGCCGATCGAGAACAACGGCTCCTTCTACATGTACGACAACATGATTAGGCCTGCTTACAACTCGAACGGAGACGAATTTGAAGCGATGATTGATGCAGTTAAGCACAACTTTTTGAAATTTTACAACACCGTGAAAGACAAAACTGGAGATTTCGCCAAGAGGTTATCCAGAGAGGAAAACGAGCGGGCTGAAGCCAGAAGTCGAATTGAATCCAGCAGTCACACTTCCAACAAAGGTTTACCCCCCAACGAATTTTTGTTTTGTTTTCCAGGTCAACAGGTTTGAAAAATCGAGCTTTTTCTTGCCTCAGAGTTTAGATTTTTAATTTTTTGATATTTGAAACTCAACAATATTCAATTCCAACCCTAACACGTACATGCCGCAGAAAGACAAGAACGAAGAAAAATCTTCGGATATATGTTGGAATAATTTTTTTTTTCCATTCTGATACAATTATATCCTAGCTTTGTTGTTCACATACAAGCAACATCAAAAAAGGAAAGCTAAATGGAATTTATTTTCATGTGTATCAGAACTTCATAATGATATTAGAGCCTACGAGAAAATTGAACATTAATCAACGGTAGCACGACAAATCACGCACCTTGAGAACAAATATTTAAATTTCAATTTGGTACTTTCCCACGTATCCCAGCTTGTCCACTTATTGTGTTACTTAGGTTTTGCATGCTCCAGACAAAACCAAAATAAAGGACTTTACCTGACTTAATTATCTCATGCGAATGACTCTGGATTACAAGTGAGTAGCCATTCAAATTCAGGCGACACCTGCGCGACGTGGAGAGAAGCGTTGAGATTGCAACGATACTTTTACTCATGGGTGTAGAATAGAAGTAAAGAGCAGCTTGTATTTCATTCAGCCTCCCCGGCATCCAAAGGAATTTACGCTTCAAGCTCTCAAGGAACGAAGCCGCCTTCGTCGAATTTGGACAAACAGGGCTCCAACAGTGGCACAACCAGTCACAAGAGCAGCTTGTATTTCATTCAGCCTCCCCGGCATCCAAAGGAATTTACGCTTCAAGCTCTCAAGGAACGAAGCCGCCTTCGTCGAATTTGGACAAACAGGGCTCCAACAGTGGCACAACCAGTCACAGACCAGGTGCAGGAAGCTCTGCTAATCCTCGAATCATCTCGAATCAGGATTCTGCACTCGACAAAACCCCGATAGAAATCGACCATGGTGCTGGTGGGCCAGGGACTGTGGATGCGGGCTCTGTGACTGAAAACCGTGTTCTATATCTGAGTCCACTGAAGGACGGTGGAGTCGATCAGTCGGGCAATTTGGTGCCAGGCTCTGTGGCTTCAAGAGCGCAAGAGCCTGGAATTGATGAGAATAAGACCCGTGTCATTGAAGACCCAATTGACAGGGTGATTCGGGATTGGCAGGAGTCCCCAGCTGGTGGCTCCAGGCCCAGAGCGTGAGATCTTGAACTATTGTAAGACTTCTAATGTGGAAAGAGGATCTCAACTATGAAAACTACTGTACCTGAATAGATAGATGAGTGATTTTAGTCTCCATCTACTGGAGCTTTATTACAAGTACTTCCCTAGGTCCTCCAGAATGGAAATTGAACTGCCATTGAATCACTCTAAATTTGAACAAATTAATAAAAACTCTTAATTTGAATTTTCAGTGAATTTTCATCAGCCATTCCTCTTGTAAGAACAATCAATTTTAAAGCTCATTAATTTGAATAATAATTTTTGCTTGAACCTCCTTTAGTCCATGTTGTAGTGTCTTCCTGTTACTATACAAGGGTTGGTTCATAAAAGATGATGAGGTTAACTTCCATCATTGGAGGCAGATGCAATTTTTTATTTTGCTCTTGAATCCTTCAATGGTGTCTTAATTTTTTCATGGACTATTCAGCTATACAGAAGGAAACAAGAATAACACATGGATCACAGTGAATGCCCTCCACTGAAGCACATTGAAGTGAAGTTTGCAATGTAATCCCCAAAGTCATAGAGCATGCAAGTGCTGCACATTCAGCTGCTCTTGATCAATTCAACTTCACTTCAGTGCACTTCAGTAGAGGGGATTCACTGTGCTCCAGGTATTTTTTTGTTGTTTTTTCCTTCTGTAGCTGAGTAATCAATGGAAAATTTATTTGACACCAAGTGGCAGTTCAACATCTTATATGCACCAACCCTTGTATATATATTGGGGCCAAACTTCAGAATACATGTTCCATAAACTCAAGAAAAAAAAGTGGAGATTTTCATGGTGATGCTTTCCAGAAGGGATTGGGCAATGTTCTATCTCATTCAAGAATGATGAGAGGTTTTATAAGGATTGCACTAGAAAATAAAATACTCAATTCATTTATGTAAAGCAAGCCATAGGCCCCAATAAAATCCTTTCATGTCCGCTTTTGGAGTGCTTTAAAATTTTATTTCTGAGTGTTCCATTTTTTTTCTGGTGCCTCATTTAATCAGCTCAAGTCTTTCTTATGTTGTACAAACAGTGAACTTTAAGATTAGACTAGGATAAGGTGTATGGGTGGGCTATATTGTATTAGATTTGGTTTTAGGAAAACGTTTGATTCATCCAACCCAGGTACAGTTGAACCTTGATAGCTTGAACCTCCGTAAGTCAAACACCACCCTGAAATGTGTCAATTTTTGACAAGTGTCTGTTTGAAGCCATTGAAAACAATGCATTAAAAGCCTTGTTAACTTGATTTTTTTTGCTGGTCCCATGAAGTTTGCCTTTTAAAGAGGTTCGACTTTTAATTTCCATTTTGGTCTTTCGCAGGAGAAGAGCTGCGTCCAGCACCTGATGATAAGCACATCACTGCCAGGAATTTCATTAAATTGGATTAATCGAAAATTCTTCGGGTGTGTTTCAGTGTTCAAAATCAAAACAAAAAAACTCCGTCCTGAAGATAAATAAAGCCTCATTTTATCAAAATGAATAGGCTTCTGAAGCATTCATGTCGAACATAGGAATAACGACGTCTGAAGACTATGCACGCGGATTTTCGTCCCAATTATTAATCTGCACAGCAGTGGTAATGCAAATTTCTAATTCGTTTAAGAAACGTGCGAAAGTCGTTGCAAGTGCCGATGATGGATCCGGTGTTGCTCAGCAAAAACTTCTTACTGCACCACATCTCCTCCTTTGTTTTTCCAGTCGTCGAAACTGCCCTTGTAGATGCTAAAAATGAAAGAGGAATCGTCAATTTTTGTGCAATGCGAATTCGAAAGAACGGATTTAGATTGTTTTTAAATAAAAAATCGACTCACTTGACGTTGGTGTATCCGCTTCTGGTGAGGATTTCGGCTGCGTTTGCTGCCCGTATTCCTTTCAAGCAACTGGTAACGATTTTCGAGTTCTTCTTTGGCTTGGGAAAGCCGTACAATTGTCTGAATTGATCCTCAGGCAACTCAAAAGCATCATTGAACCTGTCGACTTGATTTAAATTTTGGCATGAATCAATGAAACGATATGACAGCTGCCAGCAAAAAAATGACGCTATTTTTCAAGAGCGCACGTTTCAGTCAGAAAAAGTGCGCCTACTAAGAGTATTTCTCGTCTGACCTCAGTTGATTTCATTTATTTTCAACATTTGAGACATTTGTTCTTCATGCTCTTGCAAAAATATTCACGGCTTGATTGAATCGTTAATTTTTCATTGATTTCAATAAGGCAATGCCAGGAAAATTATATTATTTTCAACACAAAATAGAAGCACTCCAATTCGACTTTATAGACACGAATTATACCTTGATTAAACTTATTTACAATTATTTCTATGAATGTTTGTCTGATATATTGGTCCAATTTTACATCAAGCACAATGATTACCTAAACTTGTAAAACTTTTTAGAAAATGTACACCCACACATATGATATGACACATACCCCCTTAGCCCCAAAAATTTGTTTCAGAAACAATTTGTGTCGTATTTGAGGTAACCCTTGGACAGCACAGGGTTCTTTTTCGTTGCATGACAGAGTTGGGATTTGATCAGGGGACAGCGCATTTCAGTTTGACCCAAAGTCATTGAAATGCTCCCAGGTTAAGAAGGTCTAAGTTGGGAATAAATCTCCAAGAGGCAAATTTTATAATGTTTTCAGGATCTTCCCATACTAATTGTATTCCAGGAATGCACGAAAAATGCCACCCAGGGAAGGATTCTTTTTATTTTGCATTCAAAATTTTCTGCACGCTTAAAAAAAATATTGGACTTTCCCCCAACTTTGTCCTTGGAACTAAAGTAGGATTTTTTAATTTCCAGTGCTCAGAGGCACACAATTCTGCAAAATATCCAGATTTAGCCACACAACGGTTAATATACAGTAGTTGTTTTTGTTCATAAGTACCACTATAGTGATCCCAGTATGCAGCTGAAAAAGCAAAGTCTCTTGCATACCACCTGACAGCCCAATAACAGATAATTTGGGCAGCAGAAGTTTCAAAATTGCGTTGATGGGTCAATTGAAGCATAATATTCTGACACAGTAAAGGTATTATCTTGAAAATGTTTTGATGATTTGCTATAAATGTTATGATCTAAGATGCCTAGTCTTGTCCATAAGTTGGTAGCTCAGTTATGGATGTGACCATCAGCCAACACAACTAGAACAAATGGTACAAATACCGTAACTTGAAAAACAGTATTCTTATTTTTGTTTATTCCTCAAAGCAAATTTTATCCAAGAGAATTACATATATATCTGACGATGGTTTTGGATTATTCAATTTTTTATATTCGACTCATCAGAAACTCACCTGGCACATTGAAGGAGTTAGGAATGTGACCGTCGCGGAATTCGTCACGACTTCGGACATCAAGAAGGACTGTTCCATCTTTGTTTGCATCCACCATCTGCTTCATCTCCTCAAAATTAACAGTTCCTTCAAAACGACGAAAGTTATGGATTTGGTTATACAGCATCTATCGTAAATGTGCAATGAAATTTTATGCAACGTAAGTTCAGTACAGAAATAGGAAAGCTAAGTGACTTTAAATCCCATGTGTGGTGAATGAACTCAAACAAGGCGATACATGAATTTCTGCTAGTCTCATAAAAAGTTGCATCATCTACTCAGTATACTCCATTTGGGACTCCTGGGTTATTGGCCGAAAATGGCAAAAAAAAATTCTGAAAAAATTCTTTAAAATCTTCATTTACATCACAGAAAAACTTATTTACAACTGGAGATGTAATTTGCTGAGTTTAATTTATTTTGGAAAAATGTATGCTCATGAAAGGAAATATTCGCATTAACTTTCTTCAATGCCATCCATAGTTCGATTGATTTTTACCGATTTTTCAACTACATCCGAAACAAAGGCAAGAAGAAATGAGAAAAATGTATCTGCGTGCTGCCTGAAACTTTCAACAGACTTCAAAAACTGGACGATTTGATTGACAGATTTTATTCGACCAATATTCTTTTGGTTACAGTGCGTTTCGTTATTATTGGTAATTATAATTTAGCAAGTACAGTGAACTCGTTCGCTGAACACGAACGAGCCAGGAAACCCGATCCACGAAACGACATAAGAGCCCTGTAAAAAATAAATACATTAGGTTTGTCACATGTCACGCTATTTGCATAAAACATGAACCAACGGAGACCCCAATTTGGGATCGATGTGGCACGATCCATCGCGAAAATAGGCGGAACAACGGAATTCATTAATTTTCCTCGAATTCATTGATTTGATAAGTACATCAAAGCTTTCAGCAGTCATTGACCTCATCGTGACAAGACCGTGAAGAAAATATGCAGTACCAATCTCAAAATCGTCGATTGATGGACAAATTTTGTAAAATTGTGTTAGTTTGAAAATTCAAATAATTGACGAGTCGTTCTTTCGAAGCAAACTTATTGCATCTTTTATTCAGTCACACATTCTCAGTTCATTTGTCTCGAAATATTCTCTCGCGCTTGGAACTGTGATTCGAGAACGATCACAATTGCGTAAAATACTGCGTTTTTCAATCATGTTTTAAAATTCTGCGGAATTTCCTAAGCAGAAACTCAATTCGATATAAATATCAATAGTTGGATTTTGGACACACGCGCCCATATCGACGAGAACTATAAAAGAGGAAATATTCAGTATATTTTCAACCATTATTGATACGTTCTCGAGTTTCAGAATTAGGCGATTTAGGGTGTTTTTTTAATAGGTCTGGTTGGTTTATGTAATTTTGTCAGTGTATGTAAGAAATATGACAAGTACACAACGGTTGTCAAAAATTTACGGTACAGTATCTACTTTTCTTTTTGCAGATGTCGCGACGAGTAGATAAATTCTGTGCGTGTCCATTCGACGAAGAAAAAAAAAAGCTTACGTAAGCTTTGAGTCAGAACTTCTCAAACAGTTCTTATCATTTTGATCAGGTCTTTTTTTTTCAAGCCTAGACTAAAGGAGGCAAATGAAATTCGGCCTTCGGTTGAGGATCTTGAGCTTCATCAGACTCTTCAGGAGGTTTTTGTTCCGAATCTGAAGAGTCGTCTGCGGCTTCGACAGGAGCTGACTCGGCTGTTTCATCAGGTGGATGAGGATTCGATTCATTTTCTTCTGGATTTTCAGCCCCAGGTTCAGTTTCGAGTGAGGACTCAGCAGGCGCAGGCTCGTCTCCAGTAGGTGGCGCTTGAGGTTCGATGTCTTCAGGACTTAGTTCAGCATCGGAATTACTTGTAATGATAGGTGCTGGGGATGACTCCGTTTCACGGGTTTCGCCTTTGTCTTCTCCCTCTGGGGCCTCTACTGCTGGTTCATTTGCAGTGAGAACAATCTCCTCTGCAGTTTCATCGCTTTTATCCTCGTTAGGATTTTCTTTGTTATCCACATCTTCGTCAACGTCGGCTTCCGTCGTTTCATTGCTGGGACTGGAAACTGGAACTGCGCCATCGTCCGGTACTTTCGCCAATGGGACGATCGACTCTGTGATTTGAATTACGGCGTCCTCTGGTGCTGAAGCCGACAAGTCCTTCGCAGCCTCAGAGATGATGTTGAGAGGAGTCGCAGCAATCGGCGGCGGTGATTCTGCAATTGCCGAAAGGCTCTTCTCACTGGAAACTGAGTAATCCACGCTTTTATTTTCGGACTCGAGGCAGAAATTCGTCTGTGTCCACATGACGTAGTTGGTGGAGAACTTATTGTGCACTTATACATTTATCACTTTTTTTTTACAGGAATAGAATAAGAAGCTGACGTCAGAGATTGTCTAACATTTCAAAGCCCCTGCTGTAAAATAACTCATAAATTCTAAATATGAACGATGTTACGTCATTTTCCTGCCAAACTAGACATATTTACGTGATTTTTCAAAATAATTTACCATCGCTCATTACTTTGAATGAGTCGCGGGATGAGATGGACGTATGAAGACCACATTTTACGGAAAGCGACTCCTGAATCCTGTGCATAATATAGTTTTAACTGTGACATGAAAAAAATTCTATTTCAAATAATAAGTATGCAACATACGTGTAGGACATACGTGTAGAATAACTCAAAGTAATTGAAGCGTCTTTCCAAATAACTTCATTTTCTTGGTACTGTGTTGCAGTACTTACATAAGAATGACCAAAAACGCAGAAATTCGCAGAAAAAAGTACCTAGGGGTAGGATTTGCAGTGGTTTTCACAGGGTTGTCAGAGTTCCAGGTGCATTTAAATTATTTGCTTGCAGCGAGCTACGGAACGCACTTGGGGTGCTTCAAAATATTTTTTGGGTTTATTCTGCGAACGTATTGGAAATTCCTCAAGTTTTTTTATAAGAAAGCTACGACGAATAAGTATTCATAATATTGCAGTGACAAACTATAACTGATCTCCTGGTTTAAATAATCTTTGCTCTTACTGCTGGTGGAAAATAATACAGTCAAACCTTTTCAAGTCGAACTTTCAGGGATCAGAAAAAAAAATTCGAGTTACCCCATTGAGCACAAAAATGTCTGTTTTGGGTCTGATTTTTATCCAAAAGCAACTTGTCCGCAAATCTTGCCAAAAAAGGACAAGTTGCGGACAAGTTGCTTTGAAAAAAACGGACCCAAAATGGACACTTTTTGGAGGGAGAGGGGGCAAATTTTGGATAAAAAATGGACAAGTTTTGGATTATTTTTGGAGGGGAAAAGGACAAGTTTTGGATGATTTTTGGAGGGGAAAAGGACAAGTTTT
>CAJPEX010002346.1:0-40999 GCA_905338405.1 Notodromas monacha
GTTTCCACTTTGGTGCTCCTGCTGCAAGCATCAGAACAGAAGCACCGCGGTAGAAACACCATGACAATTCTGTTGCTATGCTTCTACAGTGGTGCTTCTGATGTTAAAAGCAGAAGTGCCATGGTCAGACTGACTAAACATGAAGGAATTATGAAATCCTTCATGTTCAGTGTCATTTTGTAGAGTTTTTGCATGAAATTCAATAATTTCAAAATTAGAATATTTAAAAAAGTTTTTAAAATGTTCTCTGTGTTTTTATTTGACTGTAAATTCAAAGAAAGCTGTTTCCTTTACACTCACAGAATTTTTTATTCTGTGTTTAACCCAAAACCTCCCTAAGTCAAAACCTCCCTAAGTCGAATTTTTTTCTTGGTCCCTTGAAATTCGACTTAGAGAGGTTCAACTGTATATACCATATTATTTACTTAAGTATGTCATGTCTTCACATTGACACATTTTTCTTGAATGAATGAACAAAACACTTTATTTGCCACTTTTCAGAGTTTACAAGGTTCAATCAAGATTTCCAAAACCAAACCCCCTTCCCACTCAACCCAAATCCACTCAATGACATTTAATCACTTCAGAGCAGGAAAAAGAGCACAAATTGATAACAAAAATAAAATAAAATACAATCCATGAAAAACAACTGGACATATGCATACACCCATTCATTCCCTGACATTGGAAACAAAATATATGTAAAAATTAATTCAAAGCATGTAAAGATTTTTCTTAGCAAAAAAATTAGATTAAAACATATATTTGTTTAAGACAGTCAATTGTGCCAGTTTTTATCAACACTTGTTCAGCAAAGTTGGGATATTTTTGTGAAATGTTTTGCCACTGAGCACTATGGAGATACAAAAAAATCCTACTTTTTTAGGAAGGCCAAAGTCAGAAAAAGTCTGATTTTTTTTATTAATCTTGCAGGAAATTTTTAATAAAGAATAAATCACTCACTGGATGTTGTTTTTTCCTGCATTCATGGTACAGGATTTGCATGAGAGATTCCTGAAAACAGTGGAAAATTTGCTTCAAGGATTTTTCCCAACTCATGTTACCCCTTCAATTTTGTTTTTGAAATCGTTTTACGAAAAATTAGATCTTTGGTAATAAAATACTGTATTAATGAACAATGTCATCAAAGTAATTATTTTCTTGATTTTTCCCTCTGAAATTATTCCTTTATCAAACATTTTAAAATTGTCATGGTATTTCCTTATCAAAGAAATTTTTTCTCTGGACATTGTAATAGTTTGGACCGTCAGTGATTATCATTTCGAATGTCTTCCCAAATGTTTGTGCATTTGCTGCAGTTCTGAAAATTCAACAGCCTTTGAGTAGAGAAAAATCAACCATTCCTTCAAATTTTCAATGTTGCCCTTTCATGTTTCAAAGCGCATTGAAAATACATGTCAAAGAGCCGCTGCTGTTCAGGAGGAAAAAGCCTGTTGATTTCAATTTTTTACTCCTGGAAATTCTTTTTGAAAATCCCCCCTTTTCCCTACCCTGTGTTCTGACAGTTCCCCCTGTCTGAAACCAGTTCCCCCTGGTACAAAACAGACAGCAAGTACCGAGTTGTACCATATTTTTCCGACCAGCATCATGTCCCCCTGCTGTTTGAGGAAAAGGGGGACTGACATGAAAAATTCAGTGGTACTGAGACCAGGGATTTTTTTTTCTTGGATCAGCTGTTATGTCAGTTTGCCTGTGACAGAGCTGTTCTGACTGACGATGGGAGAGTATTTATTTTATTCAAAGAGCCCTGCTACAAAAAAATATTGCATGAATTGTGCATTTTTTTCAAAGTTCTTTTATCCAGGGATTTTTATCCCTGGGAGAGAAAAAAAAAGAAACAGTGATGTGAACACAAGAGGTTTCCTATTCAATTTTTTAAAATACAGATGGGGGAGAGAACAAATTTTTTCTCTTTGTTATTGCTGGGTATCGAAAGCATAAAAACGTATAAAAATTTTTGGAAGTGAAATGAGTTGACTACGCCCTTGTTGATCCTGTCACTGAGCTGAAAGGAAGGCCTTGGGGGGGGTTTTTGTGATAGCCGAGGATTAGCCTCTCATTTTTTTTAAACCTTTAGCTTATGCTTTTATTTTTTCTAAAGTATTTTTATAGAATTGAAAGTAGTTTTTCTTTTCAAGAGTGAGAGTTTTTAATTCCTGGATTGGGTGCAGGGAGACGAACGGGTTGAGTACTTTCGGGTTCGCAATGCCGGGTTTTTTCTTTTAACCCAACTGACAGCTGCTGCACAAACTGTTTTTGTGTGAGCAAGGACTTTGCATTTAATTTTCCTTGAGCCAAGTTATGCATTCGTGATCTGAATACAGGGCAACGGAAACGATTTCATTCAACATGTAAAAAAATCATATTTTCGCAGCTATTGAATATTTTTGCAAATTTTGTACTTGAAATAATTTTCTATAGGAATAAATCCAACGAATATCTTGAAGCCTGAAATGTCAATGTGGTCTTTCATGTACTACAGGTACTTGTAATTAGAACTCAACAAAGGTTTAAGTTCTAATTGTTGAAATTTATTACTTATTGACGAAACTTGAAAGTTGGTTAAGAAAATTCCATTAACAAAATAAATTTGTGAGTCAATTTGCTTTTGGAATCAGATTGTTGAATGTCTTATCGATCTTTCGAAATATTTTTTTTTATTCCATGAAGGAAATTAGACAACATTCTTCAGCATAATCTGCAGTATTTTATTTTATTTCAGTGACAAACTAATCAAAAAATAATTTATGAAATACAGTATTGTGATGGAAATGTACAGTCATTTATATGAATTTCTCAGATTTTTCGTCAATTTCAATCTCTTGGGATTGGAAACAACATTGTTTGTGTAATAACATTCATGATACTTGAAAATTGCCATGAAAAACCTTTGACGACGCATTTTTATGCATATCATCTGCACTGTATCCTGTATTTTGATTATTTTTTGCATATATCTTGTAGATAACAAGGTCAAGAGCTTTTCATGCAAGGTCAACCACTGAAGGTTTAAAGACACCATTTGCTATCATTTCATTTCATCGCGCTCTAAAATTATCCCCAAAAAAGGAAAAAAGTTTTGTCCCTTTTTTTTCATTTTCTATAGGTCAGGCATTTTAGATACAAAAAACTACTGTAATTGAATTCAAAACAAAAATGCATATTCTATACAATACCCTACATGAGAAATTCAGACGCGAGGAATTTTCCATTGCATGTTATATCGCTGTGAAAAAAAGAGTGCAAACATGTGAAAAAAAATGTATCAGAAGTGGATTTTTGAATGTGTCAGGAATATAAAATTCTGAAGTAGATTTGACAAATTCAGACGCACAGTTGATATATTCTATCAACTAGAAACTAGGCAGGAAATCTTGATTTTAATAAACAAAAGTGTTCAAATTCAAGATTCTGATGTTGCTCAAATTACTGAAGCATTAAAACGGAGAATATTCAATCCAATAGAAATTTTGAAAGCGTAATTCTGTTAAATTGTAAAATTCGAAAGTCCTTTCGACAATGTCAGACGCAATTTTAAATCCAGACCCAAAGAATTTTTCAGTGCACGTACAGGAATTCCAGCGATAAATATTGAAAAGAATCGCAAAAAAAAAAAAATAATAATATTCCATCGGATTTTGAATTCGTCAAAGCGACAGAGACGCACTCACAAATTCTTTGTCTATATACATATATGCTAGTCGAATAACCGGAATCAAAATATTTGTCAGCTCCTTTGCTTATTTGGTCGGGCGTCGGGTATATGTTTCTCTTTTTCCACCAGAGATTTGAATGGGTGAGATGAGTGAACCCGCAGTTCGTCTCCTTCCATAAAGGGTTTGATTTGTGGGTCTCACTTCTTCTTCTTCTTTTTTTTTCTCCCATAATTTCCGTAATATGGGTCTTTAGACTCGTATACAGATGAGTCTGACACACAGTGCATCGTCTAGACGGGTTCCTTTTCCCCCATGTTTTGTGCAGGGTGCAGATGCTGTCTGGTGGCGTCTGCTGGAGGACTGGACCTGTTCTTTTTCAGCAGAACCCCTTTTCACGTGTGCCCTGCTGCAGGATTTAAAAACACGCACCCATTTTTTTTCTTCTAATGATTATTTTTGCACGTTGATTTCATCAGTGTGCGTCTCTGGGTCGCTTTTTTTTTTATTCAGGAGAAAATGCAGTCCTGTGTGGAATTTAAAAGCTTGATTAATCCAACGAATATTTTGAAACCTGAATGTCAATGTGGTCTTTCATTTACTACAGGTACTTCTAATTAGAACTCCAAAAAGGTTCAAGTTCTAATTGAAATTTATTACTTATCAACAAAACTTGAAAATTGGTTGAGAAAATCCATTAACAAAATACATGTATTGGGCACAAAAGGCCTCAATATAATTTGATGTTGAGTGCTTTTTTGAGATAGAATAAAAATGCGTTATTCAGTCCAGGACAGGACCGGGATTCCGTTTTGGAATTCCTAGTTTAAAGGATTAAGATATATTTCAAATAAACACACAACTGATTAACAACTCAACAAGTTCAAATTTTAGTGCAATAATTCTAGGGTTGAAATCTATGCATTATTGCATTCTAGGCTTTAAAAGTTGGGTCGAGTTACATGAGCCAGACATTAGCACAGCACCTATGACATTTTTTTTTTAGGCTTGAAAAATACAGCTTGAAATTTATACAGGTGGAATCTACAAAAATTATCTCTGTAGAACAATTTTTTTTTGCAGTTTTTGCCCCCATGTAATAGGGGTTCTTTAGAACAAAATTCTCTCTGCTATAATTTGTTTCTTGTCCCTCAAATGATCGTTTGGGGAGAGTCCACCTGCATGAGATGCAGAAGTATCAGGTTTTATTATTTATAATGAAAAACTCCCACTTGAAGAAATTCTAAATAGTCAAATACATTTTTTCTTTAGAAAAGCAAATGGGATTTTCTGGTTACATGGACAACTTGCACAGCAACAACTCAAATTGTGACAACTTGAACAGTGCAACAACTTTCACGGTTTTTTTTTTTTACTAAACTTTTGTTTTTTTTATTCAGGTTCAGGCAAATATGAATACTTCTGGCATATAGATTCTCTTCTGTCCTACATTGATTGTACACATTTTTCAATTTCTGTGATTTCCAATTCAGTCAAGGTTAATTCTGGTGCATGTGCCAAATATCATGTGCCAATTATAGATTAAACTGATGCAAAAACATAAAAAATGAGGCATCTCACCTTGATGCAAGACAATCTTCTGCATATACCTGACCATCCCAAATTTTACCAATTTACTAGACTAACTTAACCAAAATACTTTTTTAATGCTTCAGAAATTGACTTGATTAAAAACACAAGTATTTGAACAAAATTGAGGATGAACAGTATCCTGTTCCTTCATGCCAAAAAACCAGAGAGATTTTCATGGACATATTTATCTTGGCATTTTTTATATTTAGAAAATGAAAAATGCATACAATGAATGAAGGACACAAGAGAATCCATATGCAATTAAAAAGAAGGATTCACATTTTCCGTAACTATCACACAGATTCTAGTTTGGAAAAAAAAAACATTTTCTAAAAAATGGAAAAAAAAGGAAGATGGTTTGAAACCCAGGACTGGCAGCAGCTGGAGTGAGAAGAGTTTTGCTCTCCTTTGACCCTAAAACCCTTCCTATACTTTGTGGTGGCTTATTTTTGTTTTTCTGCTCAATTTTTTGCTTGCGTCTAGTAATCCCTTCTGTTATTTCATTTTTTTTTTATTCTTATACTGAATCACGGCTGGAACCCTGGGTGTTTTCCAACAGTCTAGCCGACCAGACCCCGTTTTCCTTTCTTGCCCGCTCATCCTCGGCAATGAGTACTGGGCTGGTGTTGCGTATCACGAGTTGCATCTCTTCGGGTCGTGATGACGTCGAGACGCCGCAAAAAAAAAAAGGCAGCTCACTTTCCGGCCCAGTATTCTGGAAAGTTCTTCTTTTTATACGTTTATTTCCTTCCAGTCTTATCTTTTGGTAAAATATTTAGACACGAGAAGGAAAAAAAAAACGCAGACGAGAGGGCTACACGGGCCTTGTTCCTTAGCGACTAGGCTGGCCCAAGTTGCGGGCTCTTCTCAGACGCCTATAGGCCCTTTACAAACCCTTACTAAAAGCTTTTCATCCAGTACCTAAAGCTTAAAACCAAAATCATTTTTTGGAATTGATTTTGATATAATGTACTGTATTAGCGATGCGTCCCTAAAGCACGACTCGAATGAATTATCAACAGTCACCTCTGCATTAAACATGTCGTGCTGTACTGGAGTTATAGTTTAGGAATTGAACTTCTCATTTTCTGGAGAATTTGAATATTTTTCTTTGGTGGAATAGTAATTGTATTTTGTGCTTGGATCATATACCTACCTCTTTGAGATGGTAAATGTTTGAAATAGCTTTTGCGAAATAGGTCAATAGTATTTTCCTTTGAAAATATTTATAATTCAGGGACATAGAAGCCATATCCCTAGAAAAGTTAAAAAAAAGCATAGGTGAAAATTCTCTCCCTACAACGATCTTGGCTACAAATATTTTCTCTCAGCTATATGACAATTCATTTTTCCTCCCATAGTGTCCACTAGAAGGAAATTCTCTCTACAAAAAGGTTATCTGGTCTCTTGAATTTTGTTGCAGAGAGTGACAACCTGTAGTTTATTGCTACAGTACTTATTTATATTCATCTGCTTTACAATTGACTCAGTCAATTTTATTGAACCATACAACAATTCCGACATCCAAAACTCTAAAAATAAATTTAGATTTTAAGTTATAAGGCATTTGGCTCTCAACATACAAAAAATTACCCTGACCTCAAGTATGTAAAATGTCAAAGTTAACTCTCTTGTGCTCTTTATCAATTCCTTTTGTTTTGTGTAGCAACGAAAATGAGTAATTTTTCTGTACAAAAAAATAAAGATTTTTTCTTTGTTTTGGTCATAGCAAAGATTGCCTTTAGGATTGAATTGCAACCCTGTTCTACTTCTGTTCACCTTGCAGGAATGCAGATGCAAAACAAAACTGCTTATCAATAAATTCCAACAAACAATGAGCTCTTAAATTAAGTATGACATGTATCCTTGTTTTTTTTTTAAAGAAAATTTTCAAAAAATAGTCTCCCATTGTGAAGTGTGTGTCTCAGTTTTCAGTTACCAAAATACCTATTTGAGAAACCGTGTTGAAAAAATCTGAATTGGAGCTCACTTGAAAATTGACTTCAATGGGAATTTCAAGTCTCTTACAAATTATGGTACAAGTGGTACCTCACAATTTGAAATGCTATCTTTTCTACATGGCATTTGACATTTCATGCTGCTCTGCAGGACAAATTGCACAGCAGAGGTCAAATTGCAAGTTGACTTCCCAGAAAATTTGACCATCAAATTGCTGGATGTTTGAATTGTGGGGGGGTGGGGGGTCAATTGTGAGGTACCACTTGTGCAGGTGGACTCACTCTTCCACAAAGAAAAAATTTGTATGGACAAAATTGTTGCATGTATCATTGTAATGAAGAAATCTGAAAATGTTTCAAAAGTAAGGAAAAAAGTTTACAATTTGTACCAAAACATGTCACCCAGAGTTTTGTACCTTATTACAGTACTGTGGAATAAACCATACCTCAGGAACAATTTTACACAAAAACATTTCTCAATCCAGTACTTGGCTTTTCCTCTGGTTTAAGTTTGGGTGTTTTCCAACAGCCAAAATTATTGTATAGTACTATACAAGACTTCATTTTTCCACAATTTTCATCAAATAAACATGAATTTTGATTTGTAAGTTTTTCCAGCTCTTAATATCTGAAAAAGTACCCTTGCATCAAAGGTATACCCTAGTGAATGAATGAATGAACAGAACACTTTATTTGCCACTTCTGTCGTAAGTGTTCCAAGTTAGTTCTAAAGGTGTTGGTGTGGGGGAAGGGTGGGTTGGGTTTATATGAGTTACTGTAAATAAGTGAAGTCTCGTCCTTTGGTGTTTAACTATTGTTTTGTTTTTCTTTATACAATACAACATAAAATACAACTGGACATCTCACATGTATGCATACACCCATTCACTCCCAGACATTGGTAAAAATAAATACAGTATATGTCAAAATTAATTTAAAGCACAAGGTCTCCATAGCTTGTTTCTGTGTGCGGTTTAGTTGAATGAACAAATTAGAGAGAATCTTTGATGAGAAATCATATAAATCCAACAGTTTATCTTGATCCTTTAAGATTTCAGAAAGGGTCTCTCCATTGAATTCCAGTACTGTACTTGTAAATTACTCTAGGTATACCCTAGTTTTCTCATTAAGTGACCATACAGCATTTGAAAAAAATCCTTTTTCAAGGTATCACCATAACATGCCTCATTTATCAACCAAAAAAATGTGTGCATGGTACTTGAGGAAAAACTACTTGGTACTCCACATTTTTTTTTGGGTTGCCCCACTCCGTTGTACCTTATTTAAAGTTGCCCCTCACTCAGTTGACCCAGCAACTCAATACGCCCAACAGATGATCAGACACCGCCTGCATCCCTAATGCACCCGTTCGGTGGTGCTGCTGCTTCGCCTGGTTGTTCTCCCAGTGGAGCTACGCAGACAGACGGACAGACAGACAGACAGACAGACGGTCGGCTAGACAGGAATGAGACACGAGAAAGGGGGAGGAGGAGGAGGAAGAAATTACAGTACAAGCATGAAGAGCCCGTCGGCTAACAATTGCTTCGCCACCAGGCCTCCGAACATTCCTCGATACTCATTATCTCCTGCCTCGGAACGATTCCTCGGGCCGAGTAAAATAAATAAATAAATATGTAATGAATGAATGAGCGAATGAATGAATCTGAAGTAAGGAACAAAAAAAAAAAGGAATATACCTGTGTGTGTGTGTGTGTGTTAGGAAATTTCAACTGGGTGCTGGTCTCCAGCTCTGCTGCTGGCTTCTCATCTGACACCAGGTGTTATTGGTTCCTTTCCACTCACCTGCTGCTGCCGAAACACGACTTTATCTTCATTTTTTGTTGTAGTTAGCCTCAAGGCAACCGATTTTGATGTACAGTACGATGGTGTCTTGTACAGTGAAATTAGTTCTCTTTTTAATCCATCTGCAGCGAAGTCAGGCTATTTTTTGCCGAAGTGTTGTGTATATGTGAGTGCTGGAAAAAGGCATTTTTGCACCAAGGCCCATACATTCAGGAGAAAGTACAATAATTTTTTTTCTCTCTCCAGCAGAAAATGTGGTTGAAGACGTTTTTTTTTTTATTCTCACAGGTTGGCAGTTTTTTCTGCATTCCTAGCATAACATTGAGATGGAAAATTTCTCAAAATAATAGGATATACTTTTTGTGGATTTTGCCCAAATAAGGCCTTTACAACTTGGGGGTATTTTGGTGTCCTCATTTGGTCAAACCAAAATGCACCTGCTTGTGGGAAACGCCTGGTTTTGTGGCAGGATGAAAAGAAACCAAATGCCCTGCCAGGGTTAGAGGAGGGTTCCGTGTATGACAAATTTATTTTAATAAGCAGATGCATAAAATTATGAATTTATGTGGGCCCGTCCAAAAATATTGTACAATACAGTGCCTGAACTCTTCTGACAGATGCCTCAATGAAAAATTATTAAACAAGGTTTAAGATTTTGGGCATTTTTTAGGCTTGAATTATTTATAGAAACTTGGGTACATTTTCTGGGGTAAGTTTCTGTGCATTTACATTTTAAGCAGGGGGGGGGGGGCCAAAAGAGGGTGCAATGTAATAATTGTTTTGCATAAGTACTGCAGACAAAAATTATGATATATGATCAATGATTTGCTCAATATAGAGATAGGCGTTTATTCACAAGTCAACACTGACAAACAAGAGAAAAAAGAGTAGAAAATTAGATAAATCCAAGTGAAAAATATTTAAAATCCTTTTATTGAAATTGTTCAGGGAATGTGAGAGAGGATTTATTTTACCGTATTTTCTTGAGTACCATGTCCCCTCAAGTAGGGCATGCACAGGGGTTTTTCAGTTGGAAATTTTGCAAAAATCTTATCCCCAAGTAAGACGCGCACCCCAATTTTTAGTGAATCTAAAACCATGAAATTTCAAAACTAAAAACAATAAATTTGACTTTAGGCATGAATTGAACAAAAATCTGATCAATTTTCAACTTTTTCAGTACAAAAATGTTTTCTTGTTATATTTGTTCCAAATTTCTCCATTATAATTAAGTTTAGTGCACACATAACTTCCTAAAACTTCTGGAAAAATTTGTACCCACTTATGATGTGCACCCCTTTTTTTCTTCCAAAAATTTGGGGAAAAAGATGCGCATGGTACTCAAGTAAATACAGTATATTGATGATGTGAAAGGGTTTCTCATCTGGTGAACAGTTGATACATGGGTGTAAGGGATTTCTTGGATCAAGAGAATTCTCAAAATTCTTCAAATCCTCACTCAATCTTTTTTGACCTGGTTATACTATATTAGAGACTCGGTATTATTTGCTTCAAGCTTTTCAGACACTTGGTCTTCATTAGAGATAGGTCTCTATTGGAGACCAGGTGTTTCTTAGAGAGAATACTTGATATACTGGAGTACCCATGCACCCCTGAGTTAGGCTTACACCCCAGTTTCTGGCAATTAAATCGTCCAAGAAATCATCCCTGTATACTCACATCCAACTTCTCATTTTTTGAAAATTTTAAACATTAAAAATGTTGAGGCTTCTGTGCAGGTCTGTATTTTCTTCAACATTAATGCTGTCTCTTTCCTGTTTATTTTTGTCTATACAATAACAATTTAACTGTGCTTACATTTCATGATTCCCTCAATTATATGAATCTTTCCCTTTTGTTTCCTTGTTAGGTTTATTGAGTTTTCCAATCGCATAAATGAACTCATGGTGAACGGGAAAAAGGTCTTTAACTCTGTCTTTTTATCCTACGTGACCAATGAGTTATGAGTACCTATTAAAAAACTGAAATTATTTCCCCCAAATCCCAATAGGCATGTCAGCACATGAAACAAACAACCAAAAAGAGAATGGAAATGTGTGGCACCAAGTCTCCTTGCACATGGGGAATAATTGTTTAATCAATAGCAATTAAAGGACTTATTTGGAGGTGAAACAGGAAGTAAAGGAAGTGGGAAATATTCTTATAATCCAGGAAGCTGCAGACAGTAAAAAGCAGGAAAAATGATACACAGCATCAATGGGGGATAATGGATCTACACCAAAAATTCACAATTCTTAATTTTCAGGAACAATAAAAATCTGAGGTGCCTGTCTTACAGAAGGAAAGTTTTTTGGACAAAGACCATGCAGAAAAATGGGTTTACACCACTTACTTAAGGGAGCATGGTACTCAAGTTAAAACTGTATTTCTTTGATACCAATATTTCCCAATGAAAAGGAAACTTGGCGCCATTCATGTCCTCTTTTTCATTCAAGGACTCACACTGGTTTACCCAATTTTGTCTCCAAAAATGTATACCCAGTACCATGCACACCCTACTTTATTGCCTCCAATTATGGAAAAAAGTGGCACATGATACTCCAGTAAACATGGGAATACAAGTTGTACCTTTCAATTCAACCGTAATCCATTGACAAACTAGGTTCAAATTGCAAATTGGTCAAATTGCAAGACATTCCATCCAATTCAAAAGCTAAGGACAAAAAAATGGGAAGAAGAAGGTTGAATTGTGGGGCAAGGGTCAAACTGCAAGTCAACATCCCTGCAAATTTGACTGTTCAATTTCAGGATGGTCAAATTGCAAGTCAACATCACTGCAAATTTGACTGTTGAATCGCAAGATGGTCAAATTGCAAGTCAACCTCCTTTCAAATTTGACTGTTGAATTGCAGGATGGTCAAATTGCAAGTCAACCTCCTTTCAAATTTGACTGTTGAATTGCCGGATGGTCAAATTGCAAGTCAACCTCCCTGCAAATTTGACTGTTGAATTGCAGGATGGTCAAATTGCAAGTCAACATCCCTGCAAATTTGACTGTTGAATTGCAGGCTGGTCAAATTGCAAGGTTCCACCTGTATGGTACAAAAATATGCATCCCCTTTTCAATCTCTCTCTCTCTCTCTTATTTTAGAAGGGACCTGAAACAAGCTTATGGGGAATCTGAGGGGGGGGGGGGGGGATATTGGATGATTCCCATGACAAGGAATAATCTGGGAAGGGTTGAGAGAACAATGGGATCTCCAGATTGTCATCAGGAGCTGCTGTTGGGTTTCATCTCGGGAGCCGATATGCAAATAAAACAGTTGAGGCCCTTGATGAGGCCGGTGTAACACGGGACTCGGCGGTTGTCAGTGTCCGAGTCATGCGTCATTAATCACCTGACGAGTGTGTAATTGGCCTCCCCGAGTGGGTGTTTTTTCTCAGGCCCCCATCCGACTCATCTGTCGATTATTGGACCCCTTTTTTCCGGTTCACTGACCCACACCAGAGAGTGGAACCCGTCAGTTCGACTGAGAAAAAGAAGGTTCCTTTTTACTTGTTCAAATCGTATTTTATGTTTTTTGTTTTTTAAAAAACCTGACTTTTATTCCAGTCCATTGCTGAGGAGGAGGAGGAGGAGGGTGGACAAGTTGGGTTCTGAGGGTATTTTAGAGACATCAGGAACGGGTTTCTGCTGAGAACCCTTCTCTTGTTCAAGTCTCGTTTATGAGGTGTTCAAGTAGTGGATTTTTATTTTCCCACGCTTTTTCTGCGCCTCTCTGAAGTCCTTTTTTCTTGATGGTAATAGAATAAAATCGATTTGCACCTGACTGGTTAAGGTTAATAGGAAAATTGCAGGCATTTACCCCAAATTTATTTTCTTCGTTAAAAAAGTAAATGAGAAGTAAGAATTAAATTAAAAAGTAATTTTTTTTACAGGACAGAGCTTTGAAGTGCTTCGAGATATTTTTAACGTTTTGAGAAAAGGGTTTTTATGAAAGATTTACTTCATCGTGTCAGGAAAGACTTTCATAAGGATCAAATTACAGCATTGGAACTGTGTTGAAATTTAAAATTTATTGATGCATAAATACCTGCAAATATTATTATATCCGAATGGATCTTCTCGGAGTATTTTTGGTCATGATAATTGCATAATTCAAATGACAATTAAAATTCAAAGGCGTTGCATAATATTTAGAAGAAAAAATATTCTTGTTGAATTACTATGGTATTTACATATTCAACACATCAATAAAAAGCATCAAGCAAATGAAAGCGTGGAAGGTTCATGGTTAAACCAACTATAAACGAGACTACGTTCAAATTTTCTTCAAAATTGAATCGATCTTGCGTCAAAATGTATCGTCCTTCTGGATAACCTTGCACTTCGAAAAAAAACCATTGCTGAGGAGGAGGAGGAGGAGGGTGGACAAGTTGGGTTCTGAGGGTATTTTAGAGACATCAGGAACGGGTTTCTGCTGAGAACCCTTCTCTTGTTCAAGTCTCGTTTATGAGGTGTTCAAGTGGTGGATTTTTATTTTCCCACGCTTTTTCTGCGCCTCTCTGAAGTCCTTTTTTCTTGATGGTAATAGAATAAAATCGATTTGCACCTGACTGATTGAGCTTAATAGGAAAATTGCAGGCATTTACCCCAAATTTATTTTCTCCTTTAAAAAAGTAAATGAAAAGTAAGAATTAAATTAAAAAGTAATTTTTTTTTACAGGACAGAGCTTTGAAGTGCTTCGAGATATTTTTAACGTTTTGAAAAAAGGGTTTTTATGAAAGATTTACTTCATCGTGTCAGGAAAGACTTTTATAAGTATCAAATTACAGCATTGGAACTGTGTTGAAATTTAAAATTTATTTATGCATAAATACCTGCAAATATTATTATATCCGAATGGATCTTCTCGGAGTATTTTTGATCACGATAATTGCATAATTCAAATGATGATTCCAATTCAAAGGCGTTGCATAATATTTAGAAGAAACAATATTCTTGTTGAATTACTATGGTATTTACATATTCAACACATCAATAAAAAGCATCAAGCAAATGAAAGCGTGGAAGGTTCATGGTTAAACCAACTATAAACGAGACTACGTTCAAATTTTCTTCAAAATTGAATCGATCTTGCGTCAAAATGTATCGTCCTTCTGGATAACCTTGCACTTCGAAAAAAAAACTGGAATGTTTTATATATTTTCATGTGACACACGAACTGATGCATAATTTTGGCAGAAACACGATATCACAAATAACTTGAGATGGTATCCGATGCAAACGACTTCTTCCGGTGCGAAACTAAATTCATTAAAAATTCCTGAAAATTTTGCAAATGTATCCCTTTTTGTTTTTCTGGCTTCTCCACACGATGCATAACATTCCTGCATGAATTCTGGGTGGTCTGTGGGAATTCAGGCATGTAATGATGATAATTATCACTTTTTTAATGTAACAGAAGGAGACTAAATACTGTAAATTACCGGTGTTAAATTCCTTCCGTGTGATCCCATGGCAATATTGAAATGGTGAAAGGTTTTGCCCATTTTTCTCTAGATGTCACTAGAATTTCAAATTGTTCCCCGAGCTGAAAAATTTGCTGATTCAACATTATTTCGATGAACACAATTCTGTGAGAGCTTGCACTTTTTCCTTTAAATAGTCTCATTGGAGTGTCAAAATCACTCTTATATCTAAACTCTCGCTTTTGTTTTAAATTAAAGTTAAAGGCTAGCAACCCCCCCCCCCCCCATTTTATTTCCGGATGATTTCCGTAATCGTTCTGCCTGAAGAGTCAATAAAATAGACTTCCTTTCTGGTATTCTGAAAGATGGCATCATTTCGGGGAAACAAAGCAAAATAACCAGCTGGGGGAGATGGAAAAGAATGAATCTTTTTCTGGGATCGGGTTGCATTCCTAGAATCCAAAAAGCTGTGGCCCATCGTTTGATTTATGTCTCGGTCGTGGCGGCGGCGCCTCATCGTTGCTCAGGCCACCAGCGAAACGGCGGCGACTTCTCCGGGGGCTTCCCACGATCGGGAGGAACCGAAAGGATTCATTCACTTCCACAGGAGATGAATATTAAAATAAACTCGTATACAGGAGCATGATGCACTAATGCTTGTCAAGTTGGTGTAATTAAGAGGCGAAGGTCCCAAAGGCGACTATATACTTGCTGCTGAAATAATAATCAGGGAGGTCATAGGATATGTATATAGCCTGCTTTTTCTTTTGTTTGTTATCAATGACAATATATGAAGACCAATTCTGCAATATACAGTGAGACCCCCACATGCGGACATTTCAACATAGGGACACTTATTTCCCCATAAAATATAAATTAAAAAGGCCCAACATGAGGACGCTGACTCAGTATAGGGACATTTTGTGATAAAATTGCAGATAATTTTCAGGCCAAATTACAAGAAACAGATCTTTCCAACCATAAAATTGATGTATGAAAAGTTTTTGGGCATTTCTCTCACCAATTTACCATCCAATTAGCTAATTTTGAAAAATTACCTTCAGTGTAGAAGGACTTCCTTCTCTCTTTTTCACTTGAGTGTTATTTCTTTTTACAGAGAATGCCAACATTTCCATGTACAGTACTGTACAGAGGTATCAGTATTCAATTCCCCAAATGCCCATATTGTGATGAAATATACTGATTAAATCAGTTTAAATTTGGAGACAATTTTTATTCTCATGGAATTACGGTGAGTATTTTGTCCATAAAACACCAATTCAAAATTATGTTATGTAAGTCTAAGAGAAAATGACACTCACCTTAGACACATTTCAATGTAGGGAGACTCTTGATGCACTGATTATGTCTGCATCTTGGGGTCTTGCTGTAGAGTTAAACCTTCCAAAGTTGAACCTCTCTAAGCCAAAAACCTCTTTGATTCAGATTTGTGGCAAATTCTTGGCCAATCCCCTCAAGACCCATGCATTTTAAAATTTCCTGAATCAAAATGTTTTGAATTTGACCTCTCTTATACAATTTTCCATCCCATTGGGACAAATGAATTTTATAGCAGTGGTCCCTGACCCTGACCTACTTGGCCCAGCAGACCAGCAAATATACTGATTGAATCAGTTTAAATTTGGAGACAATTTTTATTTTCATGGAGTTATGGTGATTATTTTGTCCATCAAACACCAATTAAAAATTATATTATGTAAGTCTAAGAGAAAACGAGACTCAACTTAGACACATTTCAATGTATAGGGAGACTCTTGATACATCAATTACATCTGCATCTTAGGGTCTCACTGCATATTGAAATGACAGAACTCTTCCTAGAACTGATCAACTACGTTTCATTGTGCGGGAATTCATAGTTAACCTTTACAATCAGCTTCTGATGGGATTTTTAACCGAAAAAAAGGAAAATAAAATTGGTATTTGTGATACTTGAATTTCACCCTCGGGGGATAAAATAAACCTATGCTCTGTGGAATTAGAAATTCGTGGAAAATTTGCAAAGGTAGCCCTTATTGGTTATTTTTTGTGTGTGGTTTCTCTTCCTCTTAACAATGCATACCATGCCGTTATATAGAGCGAATTTCAGGGCACGGAAGGAAAAGAGCTCCAAGGAATTTTGCACGGTTGAAACCCCGCGCCGGCGCGGGTCTCACGCACCGCTGAAACCCAAAGCGAGGGCCGGGGGTTTCTTTTTTTTTCTCCCTCACGTTCTCGCCAGAAGCACCACGAACGAACTGTTTGTTTAATTTGCTGAGGGAAAAGGTAACCTCGAAAGTGAAATCCCAGAGAAAAAAACTCAGCAGTGTAGTCACAGGTCTGGACAAGAAAGAAATAACCAAACGGTTGACTGAAAGTCCCCCCGGAATACAGAAAATGAGGAACAAATCGTGAGGGATTTTGAAACAGAGGAGCATTTCGAAGAGTAGTTTGGGGCGGAAAATTTGGCTAGCTTTAAATTTTTTTCCGGAGAAAGGGGGGGGGGGGGGGGAGGGGTTCGGGTGGAATGTTGGTACCTGTCCTTCGATCCCCCCCCTGGGTTTCCTCTTTTCACCACACCGCGTTTTCCTGCGTGTTCCGTGGGCATTTCACCCCCCTGTTCATAACGCACCCATCAACCCTCTGGTATACTGAACATACCAGAGACCTACCATCTTTCATGGACTATGGCTTTTATAGTTCATGACAATTTAAAGCTGGTCCTTTTTTCTAGTTGAAAATTTAAAGCTGATGATTTTATTCGATAATTTAGAGCTGGTGATTTGTATTTGAAATTTTAAAGCTGTTGACGCTCTGTGAAAATTTCAATCTGTTGATTTTTTTTCATCAAAATTTGAAATTGTTGAATTTGTGTAAAAATAAAAAACTGGTGATTTTTAAAAATTAAAAGCTGGTGAATTTATTTGAAAATTTGAAGCTGGTGATCTTATTTGACAACTCATCAGTCTAAATTCTCATCACAGTTGATGTAAAATAAGAGACCAACTTACTTGTATATAGGACATATGCAACAAAGGGCAGCAGTGGTGTCTCAATAAAATCTTAAAATGAACTTGAATTTCTTCCACCATTCTACAACTGACTTTTCCAGTACTAGAAAAAGCAAATAATGAGAGGAACAATTGGTGAGGGTGTGCATCATAGGTTGGTATACATTTTTCAGAAAATTTTGGAAATTTAGATGTGCCTCATACTTGATTCTAAAGAGAAATTATGTACCATCAGTTTTTCTGATGAATTTTCATCAGAAAACCTTTTTTGGATGGAAAGGATTGTGCATTAGTTGAATTCAGGTTCAGTTCATGTCTAAATTAAAATTTGAATGTTCTTAGTTTTGAAACTGGACAAGTCACTGAAAATGTGGTGTGCATCTTACCTGGGTATAGGTACTAAAGGATTTCATCAAAATTTTCAATGGAAAAACCCTGGTGTGTGTCTTACTCAAAGGCACATTGTAATTGGTAAATGAGGCAATTTCACATTGAAAGTGTGTGGCATCACTTTTTGGTACTGTGCATTCAAGTCACAGTCCTACTGAGAGCAATAATACCTTTCACTCTCTCAGTGGACCACGTCAGCCTCCTTTTTCCGGGAGGGTGTCCTAACCTCCCACCCCTCTTCTGATGCTCCCAAACCATTTCTGAAGGTCAACCAACCGGGTTTGCAAACGTGCTCAAGTTGGAGGGTCCACTCATCTCCTGTGTGTTGGTTGATAGTTCAAGTTGAAGAAAAAAGAGACTGGGAACCAGAATGAGCAAGGCCTGTATATATGGTGTGCTGTGAAATCTTGTACAAGTTATCAGTGACATGAGAGTGAGAGGAAGTTTTCGTGAAGATGCGCAGTGGTCAGCGGACAACAGGCCCGTGTTCATCCTCTTGTCAATTGCCTACACGGAGAGGATCGCGTTGTGCCGTTGAACTCGAAAGTTTAGTGAACGATTTTCGGGAACTGTGCCCAGAGAAATAACCCGATATTGAGGTGATCTTTTTGGCTGCAATCAGTGATGGTATGTGATTTTTACCTCCTTCTCGTCTCGGTTTTATCCCGTTTTCTTGAAGCATGTCCGGGAATAATTTGGGGCAACCGTGAACGCGAAGTTTCTCTTGGAAGTTCGGGAGCTGAGATTTGATGCAGATATCTTCCCGAATGCTAGTGTGAGTGTGATGTGCATTGATGGTTTCAGAAATTATTTGCTCTTAATGCATCTTTCTGAAGATTCATCTGCTGGTTATGTAATATTGATGTGAACGGATTTCGTAGTGTTGGCATTTATGCGTGAAAAGCTTCGCGGATGATGTGGAACGCCGTCGCTACAATTCGAATATCCGCGCGTGAAGATCGTTATTGCTTCGCGTTTCAGATATTCTGTGTTGTGTTCGAAAATTAGAGGATTCAGTGAGACGTGTTTCAGATAGAACATGCAGATGCAGTTTGGCCGATGCTCTCTGGCATCAGTACTTAAAACCACTCCTTTTGAGTGATTTATCGATTCTTGATGCATTTAATTGGTGTACATACTTCCATTTCGTATCGAACAAACAGTCAAGCAAAAGATTCGTGTATCGGCTCTGCTGAATTTTTGCCTTCGACTTTGTGTAGGAGTCTTCAAGACTTGAGCAACAAAAGAATGCTAATCGAAATACACATTTGCGGACTTGCAGTAGGTGAAATTCGGTAATTTTCGAAGTAGGTCTTTGATTACATTCGTGCTTCAGCTTCTTTGATGAACACTTCCATTTGTGATCTCCTGATTTTACTGCTCTTTTGAACTGAAATTGGTTAAATTTGGAGAAATTTTCTCTTAAAATATTAGGGTACAGTTAAAAAGCAATTTATCCTTGATTCTGCCATGACTCGAAGAATTTTGAAATGCATCGTTAATCATTCGCAATCAATTTTTTCAAAAGCAAGTGTGTCCTCACTTGGTTCCCTAAAGGAGGCTTTGCAGTGCAGTGTATTGATTTAGGAGGCGAACAAATGCAAATTCCTTCATTTTGTTGGTTATATTTTTTTATAGGTATGGAATGTAAATTTCCGATCGACCCACGGGGATTTTTCCTTGAATAATCCTTTCGTGAAAGCCCAAAGCAAGAGGGGAGTTGTTGGCCCCGGGGGGATATTTTATTGCGTCAATTAAGATCGAATTCCTTTGCGAGTTGGGCTCATGTATGTAACCGAGCCTGTTGTTCAATTTTCGTGGTCATCGACGCTGGCCCCTTCTGATTCTTCTTTTCACGCCCGGGATTCGAATCAAAACCAAGTTTTTCTTATCCTTGTGGCCTTCTTGTGTTCTTTCTCTGGGTTTGTTGTTATTAGTCGCATTCCGTTCGTTTTGTGCATGTGTATTTTATTTTTTTTGTGAGTTGTTGAATGATCTGGAAGGTGCGGCGCGGGATGATCCGAATTTTGTGTTCCTCTGGGGCTTCGTTCCATCGGGCAAGAGTTGGTTGATCACGTTGTGCCGCCGGCGTGACTGAGAAATGAGTTTTTTGCGCAAATTTTTCAGGTTTGTCGTGTGTGGTTCTGAGAACGTATGCTCTGGAATTTATTCGTGGAGTGGCTTTTTTTTTTTCGAAGTGCTTTTTAGTGAAGATTCCGTCTCGAATTACACAAAGACGGTGTCTAGTTATTTCCTGCAGCGTAGTACAGAATATACCATGATCCTTTGAACAGTTTACGAATGCATGAGAGCTACTGTATTAACGCAAATGAATATACTCCTCGAATTTATGAACACGTGTTGATTTTTCATGCTCAAAATTAAAAAAATTATATTTTTGGGCAAGAAGTAGCACCGCCTGACTAACCTTGTTCTGAATTTCCAAGAACCTACAATTTCTGAATAAATTTTGGTTTTCGCTAAGAAAAATTTGCCGTTGAGATAAGGTGAACTAAGGCCGTCTGTAACGTAGTGTTCCTTATCGTGTGCATATTTTTCTGTTAAGATTTATGTTATATGGGTCCTATGGATAAATTTCTGGGATCAAGCAAAAAGTTCCTAGAGATTTGTCGCTGTAATTCGCGTAAAAGCGGTACTTCTTCGCGACTTTAAATTGAAAAAAAAAATTGAATGACTCTTGAACTCGACGATGACCAAGATTGGATTTTTATACAGATGTGCTCCCATTTGAATTTTCAATGCATGTACCTTGTATAAAAGTCGAGCGTTCTGTGCACACTTCGTACTAAAAACTGACAATCTTCCATTGTAAGAACACTCTTAACGACACCTACTTTTCCACCATCTGCCCCTGATGTGGACATTTTATAGTGTTTCTAATATATGAGTATTCATTTTTTTAAAGAAACGCTGCATTTTTAAACTGACATTGGAGCTGAGAGAAGAGGGTTGAAGTTAGAAACGGATGCGGCCTTCAGACTCCCTTTTTTTCCGGCCAGACAACAGACTGATTGCGGAGGGGTTTTGTAATCTACTTTCGTTTTTTTGATGCACACCTTTTTTCCGCCTCCCCCGTGGGTTTTTGTGCGAAGGTCTTTTGATTCCCACAGAAGAGGGTGCCCCCTTATGCAGTACAGTATCTATATGCCGAACCCGGCGATGAAGAAATATGCCGAACCGTTTCGTATTACCTGGGGGGTGGGTTTCAACGGATTTTCATTGGTTGTTCGGTGGAATTTTCACGGTTCATGCCCGGGTTTCGCGTTCAGCTTATTTCTAACTGCTCGGAGGTTTCAGTACCTGAAACGATATATTTTTTCAAGTGGAAACGCCTGTTTTTTTGGCATTATAATAATTCATTTTGCGGAGATGAGCGAGACATTTTTGCAGCGGAGACCTTGACGGTGACGCCACGTCTCAACGAAATACATTAAAATTCCGTTACAAATAATCTCTATTTGAGCGTATTTATTTCTGAGTCCTGACAGTTTCTTTACAGGGGTAATGCTAAACATTTTCTTTACAACGAACTGATTTTCATCTATTGTCTCATTGTAACAAATTTTTGCCTTGATTATAAGTGAGCATGGGCCATATCAATCTCACATTATGGGAAAGCCCAACTTGGGCATAATTGATTAGCCCTTGAAAAATATAAATTGTTATTGTTATTTCCTTAAAACTTTTGAGTTCAAGTGTCTCCTTAGTGGAAGCCATGAATTGGGAAATGACTTGGAAAGTCTTTTCCTGCCAGACAAAAATAGTCTTTATTTAGAGATACAGATAAATTCAGACAGATGATTCAAGACTGAACAAATGGAGACAGAAAATTCAAGACTGGACAAATGGAGACAGAAAATTCAAGACTGGACAAATGGAAGACAGGGACAATTAGAGACAAGGACAATTTGAGACAGGGACAAATTGAGGAAAACAATTATCTTAATTTGTTTTAGGAGAGGAATCTGCTTAGGTTGGTTCAAAGATTTGAGTTTTTCCTTGATCAGGAAAACTCACTTGACAGTGATGATGGACAAAAAGGAGTAACACCCTGTGATCATGGACTTTTCATCAAACTGTGCAACTTTTGTTTTTTTTCACACCTTGAACATAACATAATAGGGAGAATCACGATCAAGTAATTTTGTTTCAAAATGTATTTGTCTCAATTTGTCCATGTCTCAAAAAGTTTCAATTTCAAATTGTCCCAGTCTCCAGATGTGTCTGTCTCAATTCTAACAAATTTTCAATTCCAATGCTTTTTTATCAGGTCCTTGCGATTTTTTAGTAAAAATATTTAATGGTACAGTACATACTTTCCTCTGTTTTTTAAAATTCATGAAAATTTTCTGTTGTATTTTTTGCAGATACATTTTTTGTCAACAGGGAGTACAAATAAATAACTGAATAAATCCACTCTGTTTGAAGTGACAACCTCAAAGCAACTTCTGAGATATTCAAATAACGTCATCCCACACTGGATTTTTTTTATTTGCATTTGAATTGTGGAGAATCAAAAAAGGGAGGGCAATATTAGTTCGCAAATGTTTGGTGTGTGTGTTTCAAACTGATGGACGGAGTTAGAGACACATTTTCATTTTTAATGCGAATCATTTTGCATCAACAGGTTTAATTTAAGTAGAGGAACATATAACTGTTGATAATTATTCAATTTCCGGACGACATTTTGTCTACTGTGTAGTACAGCACGTATAACGAGAAAATACGAAAAATGCGTGAGCCTCCCAAGTTAGTTCAGATTCAACCAGATGTCGCTGCATTCAAAATAACTCTTCCTAGACGATCCAACGGATTGTTGCATGTTATTCCGCGTTAATTCGTTCGTGAACAAGAAAAACGAAGTGTTATGGTTTCGGATTTTGGAAGTTTTCCTCAGTTGAAAAATTAAGTGAAATGAAGATTTCGTGATTAGTTACGATGGAAACTAATCTGATTTTTTACAGGTGTAGTCCCCGTCTACCACCTTTTCATCCACAGCAATTCTCACAAGAACGTTACCTTCTAACAGTCAAAAATCATGCTTCACACGTGTCTTGCGAGCTGAAAATATGTTCCATGATTTTCGGTCTGCATTTGCCTTGTGCCGGAGGCTAAGAATCCGGCGATTCCTTGCCTCAGGTCGCTTATTTTCGCCTTTTTTTTCTCTCAGTAAAAATGAAGAATTCTTGAAGAAAAGAATGTCGGGGAAATTACATTGCCTCCGTTTCAGAGCTGACGTGAAAAAAATTCCAAGACAATTCTTGTATTTGATTCATAATTTGAGCTGAAAGACATGACTTCTATGGCTTTGGGAAGAATTTTAAGAAAACATTTCTTTTAAGTCTTTCAAATGAAATGTTCTACTGTCAAGAACGTCAAATTTAAATGTAGGCTTCAAACATATTCAATTCACTCAAGTAGCATTTGCCCTCACGTAAGATTCACATTTCAATTTTTCAGTCCAAAATTTGGCAGAGAAACTATTGCTGCAGCATGAGACCTGCACCCCACTTTTTGTTGGCTGAAAATTGAAAATATTATACCAAACAATCATTTTCAACAAAAAATAACCTTATACTGAAATTAGAGAATTAAATCGGGATGGTGTTCAAATTTTATTAATTTAACACAAGTATGGTCTCATAATTATGTTTTTTATTGTTTAAAAAAATTTTTTTCGGGCATATCATTGCATCCAACTTTTGTTCCTCAATTTTCTAATGAAGTACAGTATATGATACTTTTGTGAATACTGTACTGTAGTAGCAAATTATTTTCTGCAAGTTTCAGATTGGGGTTTCATTGGTGCTTTTGATTAAAATCAAGGTTAATAAATGGTAAAATCTCATTGATCAAGTTGTATCATTGTGTAATAAAATTTCATTTTAATCAGTGGGCCCCCCCCCCCCCACATGGAAAGTTAATCTCTTTCTGGTGTCTTTTGTTGGATGGAATTTTTAAAATACAAAACATGTTTTTCCTTAAGGTTACCCTTTTAATAATACCTTTTTAATTTCTGAAAAATCACAAAAATACCATGATACACTTTGAAACATGTGGATTTGTCTTCAGAAAAGTGTGAGTTTGAAATCAATTTGGGTGAAATTGAATTATTTTGAAAACTTCTTGCTCTTAACTTGCTAGGTTATTTAAAATTGCAAATGGGCTCTCTCTACAACAAAATTCAAGGGACCAGAAAAAATGCGTTGTGGATCTAATTTTTCTCTAGAGAACCCTGTATATCATGTGGGAGAGAACCCAATGGAACCAAAAAAGAATGCATTAGCCAAAGAAAATTTTTCTGGACAAAATTGTTGAAGAAAGAGTCCACCTGTAGGAAGACAAAAATTCTGTTCATGTAAACTCATTGTTTTTCTTGTTCATTTCCCAAAGTGTTTGGAAAAAGTCCAATAAATTTCGTTTTTTTGGTACATTTTTTCCATGACCTTCGTGTAATGCAAAATTTTTTTTTACACCAGTGTTCTGCCAGCATGCAGATACTCTGTACAGTACTGTGATCCTTGAAAAATAGGGGAGGAAGTTGCTGTTCAATTCACCCAGCGCAATACCATAGAGGTGGTGTTTCTGTTGGGAGGCAAGTTCCTTCCCTCATCCCTGCTGGCCAAACGGACGTGAAACTTCAACCCCTCATCATTCCAGCCCGCGCAGCTCCGGTCGGCTCATGCGCGTACAGCAGTGGAGAACGTTGCGCATAAGCGCGCGGACCGAGTTTCTTGCAAGAGGGTGCCGAGTTCCGTGAGACGAAGAAAGAAAAAAAGATATATATGTTCGTAGCTTGCATTTTCGTTACGACAGTGTCAGTTTTATGTAGTGAAGTTTTATTCGATGTGTGTGTCGATTGATTCGGGGCGAAGTGTATTTTTCCTGTGTGATGTCATCGAGCGTCACTGGTGAATTTGTGTTCGTGTTCGGGGGATGAAAAATCGAGCAAATTCGCGTGTTGGTGAAAATTGGTGTTTCAAGTACAGTGAGCAGTGATTTTGATTGACCAGTTGATCCGGAAAATTTCCCTGTGTGTTCCATTTGTATTTCTGTCGGATGGTGCTCGTGTGAGGACTTGGGATATTTGTGTTCATTGGCGAAATGAAATCTTTTTTGATCGGAGAATTAATTCTTGCTTGTTCGTTCGTGTACTTGAGTACTTCAATCGAAGAAATTATCAGAAGCCTTATTCGAACTCACAGAATTCCCTGGAATGTGTTATGCTTCTGAAGGAGTAATGCGAAGTGGGAAGTTTATTCATGAAATTTGAAAGTGCACTACCTTTTATTCGCCAAGTAAGAGGGTTTCTCCAGAACTTCTGTGTACGTGTGAAAAAATTTTACGGCTTTTTCAAAGCTGCTTGTTCTGGTTTCTGGATTGAATTTGGATAAATTACTACGTTTTGTTCACGGAACGGGTGTGTTTCTGTACTTCATGCTACTTTTTTTTTATTAATTTGTGCGTGTTCTGAATTGGATTTAGGAAGTTCAGCACCTCGTTTTCCCTGAACAAGAGTGTTTACTGTATGTGGTTTCTTTTGAAAATCGGTGTACGTTTTAAATTAATTTATTACAGTACTTTTTCGAAACCTTGCGTTTTCTGGATTTCTCACGCGCGTTGTTTTTGACAGACGTGTTTGATTCGCGGACATTATTTTCAAGGCTTTGATCCGTATTAGGTGCATCCTCGAATACATTTTTTTGTATTGCAGGAAAGACCTCATTTCGTTATTCGTTTCGATTTACCTCAAAAGTGTCGACCTCGGTTTTTATTCGGAGTACATATCAAAAGAAGAAACTCTTCTCTGAACGCATATCAGACTCCTGATGCTGGAATCTTGCAACTTGTGATCGTCGTTGCGAACTGAGTTTCGGGTGTAGTTTTTTTGGTTAGTTTGTTCCCTGCCCAGTGCGTTCAACGGACTTTTTCCCCCGGGGGCTCGGGGGTCGGTCAAAAGCCCGTCCAGCTGTGTCCCCTTCCCCCCCTCACCAAAGAAAGGGAAAAAAGAACCCTCCCTTATCCCCCTCAAAAGGGAACTGTTTCATTTCCGGTGTAGTGGACCCGAGTGTGAACACTTTTTTGTGATGAGTTTGACGCCTACTAAGGGCCCCGGCGGAGACCGGATTTCTGCGACTTACGACATCCCCGAAGGAGATGTTTTGTCTGATCCGAAAATATATCCCGAGGTTTCCGCTATTGGCAGTGGTGAGTTACTTTTTGTTGTTGTTGTTGATTTTGCGGATTTCTCCCAGTGTTTTCTTGGAATTTTGTGGAAAGCTACTGTGAGGAAGACGAATGATTGAGTCCCCGATTGGTTTCGTTGGTTCAAGGGTTCGATCCCTTCGAAACGTCTGCCGTGTTTTGTTGTTGTTGTTTGAATTCCAGTGCAGTACTATATTGTGTGATTGTTGAAACACGAACGTGAATAATTTCTCTAGATTAGGTATCGTTTTTCGTTGTTACGAAGGAAACACGTGTGGAAATGTACGCATTTTTTTCGTGAATTTTGTATTTCGTTTCAATCTCAAAATACGGTACTTTCAAAATCATGTACTGTACTACATTACTTGAAAGATCGAAATATGAGTTAAAAATACTGATGCATGAACAGTGCAGTATTCGGTTCAGTAAAATGAATGATCTTGATTGCGTTCGAAACTTTAAACAATTTTCTCTCCTGACATGACGCATTTATATTTATTGAAAGGAGACTAAATTATTATTTTGGGGGGAAAATCAGTATTTTTGCGCCGTGTGAATAATAATAATCGCGACGATTTAATCGGTGCAATTGCTGGAAACTTCATGATTCATCCCAGCTCTTTCACCGTCATTTTTCTCGATTCCTTTTGTGCAAATTTTTTTTTCGAAGGTTTTGATGTGGAAAAATACAAGGAATTATTTTTTGCTTCACGCGAAGAACCAATCGCGACGATTTTAGTCCTGAGAAATGAATGAATCACTTGTTTTTATTTCACTAAATTTAAAAGGGGTTTACTTGAGCAATCGGAATTTAAATTATTTGTGTTTGAGTTTTGTCCGGAACATTCGAGAGCCAAACATTTCTTCTCGTCTTATCAAGATCGTCGTATCATGGGCTTATCAAGATGTTTGAAAACGAAGAATTTTGCACCTTTTCAGGTTTTTTGTCTAGTGTCTTTCAACAATAGCACTTTTTTCTGGGAAATAAATTTATGTTTATATGATACTATCGCCGATATTAAATATTTTTCAAGGTCGTTGAAATAATTGACGTCATTTTCCACGTAGTCTATCGAATGCAGTTCTGGTTTGAATTGTCAATGTTATTAAATGACCCTTTTCGTGGTTTTCTTATTTCTACTGTACAGTACGTCATTATTTGCTTATGAGAAATGTTAGTTAATTTTTTTTAACGATGATCATTTTACTGTGCTGTGATGTAACGTATATTCGATGTATGGTTCTTCCCTAATTTTCTTGGAAATATATTAGTGAAATATTTAACGAATGAAGTCTGCGACCTTGTGCGTGTTTCAACTCGGGAAATCGGATTTCCTCTTGTTTGTGTCAAAATTGAAACAGCATGGCTGCCTCATGCGAATAACCGACGAAGGCCGAGTGGGGTTTCAATAACCTGAGACAGGACACAAACGAAGCTTATTTTCGTTGTTCGTCGACAAAGTGACTGTTTTGTTTTTTAAAATTTTAATCTGCTCGACCGTCTCGACACTGACCTGAATACAGTGTCGAGCGACGACGACGACGGAGAGAAAACGAAGGCGACGTTTCGCCGTTGGGGGAAAAGCGAAAAATGAACGTCTTTGTTTACGGCGGAGTGAAAATGGTTTTTTTTTCGAAAGCGAAATGGACTTTTTTGTTTCGTGAGACGTAACTTCAAGGTTGTACAGTATAAAATTTCACTTTACCGAATGTTGACGCGTTTTAAATTATTAATTGGGGTTTTGGAAATCTTTTTGGAACTTGGAGGAGGAACTAGTTACAATATTTAGGAAGCTTTGAATACTTATGCATTAGTTTTAGGTTTTCCACCAGTTTTTCCTTGGTTTCACTTCAGTAACGTCTAACTAGCTTAAAAAGAAAAAAAGAGCACGGGATACAGACCCATTTTTTTTCGGAATATTTCAGTTGCCGTTTTTGTTTACCCGAGATCGTTTGTTTCTTTTTTCTGTGGCATCTGAATTGAAATGCGGAAATATATTCACTATGCCTCGTGTGTTTATGAAGAACGTCTTGCGAATTTTACAGATTCAATGCAATTTTGAAATCTGCAGGAAAATTCTAATACTGTTTGAAGCAGAAGATTAAAGAATATTGTGTGGATTGAAAACGGTCCCATTTTGCGATATACAGTACAATATTTCAATTGCTGTTTTTGTATCCCGGGGATCGGTTTTTCTTTCTTTTTTTACAACTAAATTGGAAAAGTCTATATGAATTCTAAATCTTTCGATCTTTTCATGAAGAACGTCTTGCGGAATTTTTCTGTTTGAATATAATTAAGAATATTGAGGATAATCTGTCTTAAAGAGAAGCAGATGCATATTGCGAAATATTTCATGCCCCGTTTATTCCCCCCAAGATTTTCACTTTTCATTTGGCAACTACAGTAATTTGAAAAGCGGAAAATGTTCTTCCGGATGTTCATTGAGAACGTCTTGCGAATTTTCCTTTTTGAATTTTAATTCAGAATGCTGAGGATAATCTGTAGGAAAATTTTGAACTGCGGAAAAAATTGAGTAAGGATCTGTCGTCTTCTATTTCTCCTCGATATGAAATCATTCAATTTGACGAATTATACGATGGTGTTGGTTTCGTCAGGGAAGACTTTATCATCACAGTTGATTCGACATTTTGAAAATAATTTCCAAAATGCGATTCTCACTGGGGGAAAAGTGAAACCTGGAAATGCTCCCCCCCCCCCCAAAAAAAACGAAAAGCGAAACTTTAGCTAAATTATAACTGAGAGCCCACCCCAAAAGAATTCTTGTAGCATGTTCTTGTTTTGTGTATGAATGTGTATGTGGGGGTAGAGAATGGGGATGGTTGAAATTGGAGCCGAACAGAGTCGTTAACGACGGCGTCGGTCTCGAGACCCTTCTTTCTTCCTACAAGTGACGACAGTTGTCCGAAAAAATCGTTTCTTTTCCCCCTCGCTACTTCACTTCATCAAATTTTTTTTATTTTATTTTCATCTGTTTTTATTTTCTGGCGTGGGGTTTCGCCGTGTGTGGCACAGGTCTTCATTTCCTTACTCGACACTGCGGAATGCTCACGGTGTCGTATAATGGAAATTTATTCTTTTTTTTTGTGTGTGTTTGAATGTATATATTTTATTTTCTTGATGAGAATTCTTGACAATAACGTGTCAGTAGGTGGCTTGTGGGGAAGAGGGAGGAATTTTTGATCGTTGGCTTGTCAGTGGAAAAACATTCTTGGCTCGTTTTAGCGGAAAATCGCATTGCGACGAGGTTGACGTCGACATCGACGACACGCGTCGTTGACGGTTTTTTCAACGTCAGTGTTTTGTTCGTGCTTATGATTTCTGAGGTACGACCAAAAAATCTGAAATTTCGTATTTTGAAATGTTTATAGGAGAACATCTCGGGGGGTTATTTGCTGAGTTGGTTCTCGAGTCTTATCAGTCATGTCCTCGGTTTTTTGAATGAATGAATGGAAGGAGGGAGATGGGCGTAATTTTATTTATTTGGCGAAAAATCGACTCTGGGAACCCACTGTTTCAAGTTTTGTCCACTCAAATTGAATTTTGGGTTGACAGTCGGACGAATGACTGAAAAAATTAAAATTCCCTGTTGAAATTCCAAGCGGCAAAAAAATTATGACCAGGTGAGGATACATTTTTCGTATGACGGAATATATTTTGAAGACGCGGGGAATTTTTGATATTGGCAATTTTTTTAATTTATAAGAGTATTATAAACGAGAAGATATCCTTGAAAAAATTTCAAGTGCTTAGCAACTAAGTTTCCCGGCAAGGTTTCGAAATTAAATGCTTCATAGATGAAAAAAAAAATTCAATCCACTGACAATTATTTTGAACCAATTTGTGTTTTCATGAGTTTTTTTTTGACAGAGAATCAACCTCAGCGAGGAAATTTCAGAAACCAACGAAAATTTCTTCCCGCGTCGAAACACTTTTTTAATGTACTGAAAAAGAAGCCGACGTGCTGCCATTCAAATAATTTTACTGAAGCATGAATTTTTCGCATTTTATGAACTATTGAATTCATTTTTTTAAAGGGATCAAAACTAGAAGGAGGAAAAACACGTTTTCTTGCTAGGAGAAGCCGACGACCGCGATTGATTCGAGTCATCGTGCTGACGGATGAGATGCCTTGTCACCCGATTTCGGTACATTCGTCTTTCCAGGACGATTTTTTTTTAAATTTTCTATAAAGCAAATTTATTTTATCATCCACGGAAAATCCAAAGACTCTGGTACGACATTTGAAAAAAAATTGAAGAGCCGAATTTCAAAATGCACAAACTTTTCAGCAAATTCCCA
Organism: Notodromas monacha; assembly: GCA_905338405.1. Classification (NCBI taxonomy): domain Eukaryota; kingdom Metazoa; phylum Arthropoda; class Ostracoda; order Podocopida; family Cyprididae; genus Notodromas; species Notodromas monacha. The sequence goes on from CAJPEX010002346.1 coordinate 30,414, forward strand.
CGCTTTTCTCTTCTGTTTGACATGATGCAAATTTGGCTCGAAATATTTCTACAGTTTCGGACGGAGAGCAAAAACAATTGAAGACCTTTTTGTTGACAGATTCGTTCGAAAATTTATCGCGTTGCTTTGGAATTTCCTTCCTTCTGCCATTATTCTAAACGTTTGTTATTGAAAACATTTTTTTAAACAAGTCAATTTTACAGCCTGGGAAATTTTTTTTGATTCATGCTCAAGAGACTTGAATGTCGCTTTCATGCATTCATTACATGAAATTCTGAATACTGTAAAATCTTGGAGAGAGATGAAGTGTCGACATGCAAGAAAAGAACAATTTATCAATATTCACACTTCAGTTTTTCCTTATTATTTCAAGATATGACGTTTTTTGTTTGAAAAATTATACCGTATAAAATTCAATAATTTTTTTTACTGCTGTCTCATTTCTTAGAAGAACTCTACAATATTTATATGACTTCCAACGGCAATCGAATCGAATTATTCCGGGAAAATGAGTTTTTGTGGAATACTCTCTGATTGATGAATTATTTTTATGGTCCGCCAGGAAATGAATTCATTATCACACCGTTTGAAAATAATTGCTTCCGTGAAAAAAAAACTGTTATTAATCATTCATTTTCGAGACGTGTCGAGTCCCCAGAAGACCCATGTTACCCGACTCCCTCCGAAGAAAAGTCGGCCCAGAAGAACACGTGGAGGAATGGAGAAAGAGGTGATAATGGGCTGGGATAAAGGCAACCCTTTCCTTCCTCTCTCTGGTGCCATGACCGACAGTACTGACTCTTATACGACGACGGGTTCGATGATCTGGGTGGTGGTGCTGGTGGTGGGTATCTGTCTGTCTGTGTTGTTGCGACAGGGCCGGAGTCGTGGGTGCTTGCGTTCGTGGGTCCGTAACCCTTCAGGCGAAGAAAAGGGGTTACTAACAGCTTTTTTTTTTGTTGGTGGGTTGCTGTTGGCGTCGTTCTGATATGCGACTGACCCCAACCGAGTTCCTCATTGCTTTTATTTACCCAGGAATTAAATCACATCTTGAACGAATTTCGTTTCATTATTTATATCATTATCGAGCTCTGAAAGGGTTGACGTTGATATTTATGATATTGAGGGGTAGTAGTTCTCAAAATCCTAAGTACTGTATGTTTTTTTGCCAAACGCCCTTAATTTTAAGAAGAAAATTTCAGTCGTTCTCCTAGATTTTGAGTTGGTACTCAGTAACCGAATTGCTTTGACGATATTCAGGACTTTTAAAATTATCCAACTTTTTCCCAAAAATGGAACACTTTCGTTGCTCATAAAGTGCGAGGGAAAATTTTAGAGGCGAGGAATATCATTTTGCGGAGTTCTCAAAACTGCAAAAAAAAAACGTAGCAAAAAAATTCAGGTAAGATTGGATGGAATTAGAGAAAGAGGACTTTTCAAATTCTAGAGAAGTTGCGGAAAAGAGCAGCCAATGCTGCCTTCTTTGTCGGATTTTACATTTTGCAGCACTTCAAAGTAGAATGTGCCAATTTATTCTTGTGATATATAATTTATTGTCTTCGCAGGGATTTTTCACGAGCGAATTTCTTGACGCACTTTTCCACTTATCACAGCTTTTCTCGCCTTACGGACTTTATTTATCCGTTTGAAAAACAAATACTGTATTTATATAAATACTGTGATGGTGGATTCGAAAGTAAATATTTGTTTTTTTTTTTAATTGTTCTGGGAATTGACCGGAAAGGTTTCACAACTCGAGTAGCGGAATTCAATCGATTCAAGGAAGAGTTCTGGACCTTGAAGCGAAGTGATGATGAATTCTTCAGGTTATTTAAAAACTGATTCCGGGATCCAGTTTAATGCCGTAAAAAAAAACAATCAAAATAAATGGAAGAAAAGGAGAAGAAGAACCCGAGGCGTAATTAGAGAATTGCCGGCTATTAAAGGATGAGATATTTGGGATTGCTGTTGGTCGGTCGAACGTCGGGATCGATGAACCGAACCGCGTGCGAGCAACGACGTCGACGTTTAAATCCCCTCACCGAGTCCAAGGGGGGCCTTTCACAAAATATCCACCCTTTTTATCAATTGAAAACAAACGAAAAACGATTCAAAGTTTCAGTCGCTTTTCCGAAGATACAATTATATAATGACGTTTCCGTGCGTTTATTTAAATTATGCGCGCGACTTGTGGCGAATTGACGTCGGGGAATTTCAGCACGGATGCCGAAATATTCCTGGTATGTGTCGCTTATGCAATTGTGTTCATTAATTTTGTTTCATGTCCAGTTGTGGTTTGCATGGAGACGGATGTAAATTCAAACTAAATGCTCATACATTTTTGCGAAAGTGTCAAAATTGTTGCTGGACCAGATTAAAATCAAACCGATGAACGTCCCTGTTTGTAATTTTGGGTCACCTGACATGGTTGTGATGTTTCACACTAAATTCTCAGTCTCGGTGTAAATCGAAGAATGCATTATTCCTTTTTGCTTTTAATTTCCGAGTTCTGAAAAAAAATAGCTTGACTCAATGGACGAATTGTTCTGATAATCAGAAATTTTGTCCTGACGATGTGAAGGTCGTCTGAAAATGTCGAAAGTTGCCGGAGTCAGAGCTTTTACTTGAGGAAAATTCAGTTAGGATGATTCTGAATTATTCCATTTATTGCTGGGCAACTTGATGAAACTTTGGAGCCATTCTTCGTAGACCAGGGAAGTGTGCTTATAAAAAAATTACAAAAGACAAGGTCAGACGAGCAAAAATTTAGAATTAAAATCACGGAATGAAACGCTCCATTTTGTCAAATTATTCTTCAATAAGTTCGACGTATTCGTGCGTCCTTGAGCTAACAATTCAACTTGATCCCTGCTTTTTTTTCATTTGCTGTTTTGATACGCGGTCAGTTGTCTGGCCTGGATTTGGAGTAACCCCGATGAGTACGCCAAGGAATGTTCGGTGCTCGCCTAAGGGAAGGAGTCAGCTGACTTTTATTTTCTTATAGCCTGGTAAGAAGAATAAGAATAATAGAATGAAGGAAATTTTCCCCCTTTTTTCTGACACTGACTGACTGACTGAACTGACTGACGAACGGACGGACCGTCGCAAAGGTTGAGCAAGCCGATGGTTTCATACGAGGCAAAAGGTACTGGACTGTATTAAATGACATCAGTATTTCTTCTTCAAAAGAAGCACGGCGAGGAAATGCCTTTTCTTTTGCGAATTTTATTTGCTTAAAGAAAAGAAATTTGCATTGTGCCTGAGCACACTTTCACATATTTTGTCTCGAAGAATTCTTAATTTAAATGAGTTAAATGTTCATTCTTAATTCCTTTTTTATGTACAGTATATTTTTTTCATCCTGGTTAGGTTGACCCCTCCCCCTTTTTTAAATTTATTTTTGCTTTCATCTTGTTGCATAAGTATTCTCTGTTTGTTTCAACTGATATATTTTCCCACGAAATTTCACTCCTACATGCTCAAAGAAGAAAGAATCATGCCGCTTTTTATAAAAAAAACTTTGTTGTAAAGAATTTTTTCCCGGCATGTGTCCTTGCTGTTTTCCAAGAATGTTTGATCCTATGGGGGACAGATGTCACATCAATATAAGTAGATGTTGAGTGTTGCATTAAAACACAACAATCAGTCTGAGACAGGACCAGGAATTCCTTGTAGGAATTCCTATGTTAACAGGATAAATGTACTGTATTTCACAAAGGTAACCCATAAACAACTCAGCAAACTCTTCTCACAGCTAAGATAAATTGGTTAATGAATAACTCCACTACTGCTGATGATCTGATTAAACGTTAGTTGCTTATACTGTATACTCTAGAGATATTCAACCTTCATTGGTTTCTACTTTATATGACAGAAAAGACCTTTAATAGGTCAGAAATCTAGAGTCAAAGATGCCAATGTGTCAGGAAGTACCTGGCACTGCAATTTTGAGGAGGGGGAAATGATTTCTAGGAATTTAATAATTTATATTTATTTTATTAATCCGCAGCATGCTTGCCCAACAGATCCTACATTCTCGAAGAATCATGGATCTTCTATGACAAATTTGTTGTTCTAACACATTTTTTTCTGAGCTCTCTGGTTTCCAAAAAAAAAAAGAAAAAAGAATCAGCCCTGCTTGCACAAAGAATCAATAATTCGCTATAAATAATTTTTAGTTTTGTCGATTTATTTCTCTGGTACCCGTGAGTTAATTATCACGAGATCTCACTGTATGTAGTACGTACCGTATATTAATGCGAAATAAGACATGTTCTGTGGATACTCCTCCAGTTTAGGGAAAACGCAATTTTTGATTAATAAATTATCTTGTTGCATAAGTATTCTGTGTTTTTGTTTCAACTCATGGATTTTCCTACGAAATTAAAAGGGGGAAAAAAGACTGTGACTGACTGACTGACTTGACTGACTGCTTGCCTGCCTGGCAGCGTTTCCAACTCGTTCGGCTACCAAAGTATGCTCCGTTTTCCATGACCTGACATAATTTACTGTATTTATTCTTCGAAAGAAACACGGCAAGGAAATGCTTATTTTTTGCGAATTTGATTTGCTTAAAGAAAATAAATTTGCATTGTGCCTGAGCACACTTTCACATATTTTGTCTCAAAGAATTCTTAATTTAAATGAGTTAAATGTTCATGCTTAATGACTTTATGTATATTTTTTCATCCTGGTTAGGTTCACCCCTCCCCCTTTTTTATATTTATTTTTGCTTTTATGTTGTTGCATAAGTATTCTGTTTCAAGTCATAGATTTTCCCACAAAATTTCAGTCCTACATGCTCGAAGAAGAAAGAATCATGCCGCTCTTTATAAAAGAAACTTTGCTGTAAAGAATTTTTTCCAGGCATCTGTCCTCACTGTTTTTCAGAAATGTTTGATCTTATGTGGGACAGATGTCACGTCAATATCAGTGGATGTTGAGTGTTGCAATAAAACACAACAATCAGTCTGGGACAGGACTAGGAATTTCTTGTAGGAATTCCTAAGTTAATAGGATAAATGTACTGTATTTCACAAAGGTAATCCATAAACAACTCAGCAAACTCTTCTCACAGCTAAGATAGATTGGTTAATGAATAACTCCACTACTGCTGATGATCTGATGAAACGTTAGCTGCTTATACTGTATACTCTAGAGATATTCAACCTTCATTGGTTTCTACTTTATATGACAGAAAAGACCTTTAATAGGTCAGAAATCTAGAGTCAAAGATGCCAATGTGTCAGGAAGTACCTGGCACTGCAATTTTGAGGAGGGGGAAATGATTTCTAGGAACTTATATTTATTCTATTACTGCGCTGCATGCTTGTCAAACAGATCCTACATTCTCAAAGAATCATGGATCTTCTATGACAAATTTGTTGTTCTAACACATTTTTTTCTGAGCTCTCTGGTTTCCAAAAAAAAAGAAAAAAGAATCAGCCCTGCTTGCACAAAGAATCAATAATTCGCTATAAATAATTTTTAGTTTTGTCGATTTATTTCTCTGGTACCCGTGAGTTAATTATTACGAGATCTCACTGTATGTAGTACGTACCGTATATTAACGCGAAATAAGACATGTTCTGTGGATACTCCTCCAGTTTAGGGAAAACGCAATTTTTGATTAATAAATTATCTTGTTGCATAAGTATTCTGTGTTTTTGTTTCAACTCATGGATTTTCCTACGAAATTTCAGTCCTACATGCTGGAATAAAAAAGAATCGTGGTGCTCTTCATAAAAAAATAAATTACTGTATAACGAATTTTTACCAGCCCTCTGTCCTCACTATTTTCGGAATTTTTTTTTTAATCTCTGGTCTCTGGTTTCCAAAAAAAATCAATCCTGCATGCTCAAAGAATCAATCAATAATTTCGCTATGAAAAATTTGTTAGTTTTGGTCGATTTATTTCTCTGGTACCCATGAGTTCATTGTAACGAGATCTCACTGTATGTAGTACAGTACATACCGTGGATTAATTCGAAAACAAGACGTGTTCTACGAAATTGAGTGTACATCGAAGCCGGGTTCCCCTTTCGGGCGGCGTGATAAGGCTTTTGGGCGAGTCGCTCAACGGCTGTAATGGATATGCAACGTCGGGCTAATGAGAAGCACGATTCCGCGTGAGTTCGCTTCATATTTCTCCCCCCCCCTTTCTCCGTCTGTCTCACCGTCTGAATCCTTCCGTACGTGTTTGTTTTATCCTTGTTAGTTTCACCTACCCCCATTTTTTTTAAATATATTTTTTTTTTCATTCTGGTTAGGTTCACCCCTTCCCCCCCCCTTTTTTTTAAATTTATTTTTGTTTTCCTCCTCAGGGAGTTAATTTCCTAGCTGGTTCCTAAGAAGCTGAAGAAGGGAAATGCTGCGCACTTGTTTTGTCGACAGATTGAGATGCTTCTCTTTTTTTTGTTTTTTTTCTTTTTCTTGGCGAATCTTGGGTGATATGTGGGTGTTTTGAAGAAGCAAGACTGGATTAATTGTCAATTTAAAAAAAATTAAATCAAGCTGAATGGAATAATGCATCATGTTTTTTTTTTTCTCAGAAGAGAAGTGAAGGAAAATCGTCTGCCATTGTATTTATTATATTTTGTTTGACTTGGGTATTTTGAACCAGAGCTAAGTTTATGCATTAAAAAAATGGAGGTGAAATACGAATATATCTGCGAAATATTACGTCTTCAAACTGTATATCAAGTTGCTGATCTGAGCACTGGGTTAAAATGTAATACTGAAATTTAATATTGGTGTTTTGTTTGTTTTCAGAATACTGTAACTCGATTTTCTGAAATGTTTATGCTAGTGATTATTATTTAGGTATCACATTTTAAAAATGAAATGTTCATTTGTGCGATTATTTCACTGATTTGAATGAAATAATATTGTTTTATTCAAAAATATTTGGAAGAAGTGTGATCTCGAATGTCATTGCAATGCGTTTTGTTCATTTTGAAGTTACTGGTTTTGATGGAACCTTAAACAATAGTTTCTCGTCAACTCATCTCATCATATGGTAATTTTTGCGTGTTCTGCTTTCAGTTTAATTATCGTGGACATTTAAAAAAAGAATTGGAGAAGTTTTTGTGGTTTTTTTTGCTTTTGCGAGAACTTCGTCTTTCATGGTACGATTTTAGGACTTTCGACATGTTCGAGTTGAGATAAATTTAAGTGTCTTCAAGAAATCCGCCATTTTTTCATGAGTGGTTTAAATTGAACTCGACTCTCTTTGTGGTATTTCCCCCAATGTAACCAACTTCACGAGCAAGACGATGATTGAGCCTGAAAATTTTCCGAAAAGCAATAAAAGTACTGTACTAAAATCGTATTTTTGCTTTGGAAAGTCGCTGAACACTTGGAAAGCTTTTCGATTAATGGGCACTTCTTGAAGCTGTTGGAAGACTTGAAACAATTGTGATTTATCACCAAACCCGTCGAGCTCATTGTTTTTCAGAAGAAACCATCCAAGTGCAATTAGCCACCCGGGTTCCTGAAGGTTAACCCAATTTCTTGTTGGTGTTTCCCTCTCGAGGAAGGTTTCGGCGAACACAAGCCACGTGGCTTTTGAAGCTAGAAACTTTTTCGTGTAAGGGTGGAAGAGGAAAAAAAAATGCTGTGGTATGGTTTCAAGTCAAAAAAGTGCAAAATAAATGCAAGAAAAAAAAAATGTTGGCTGCTTTGTTGAAGGGATAACTCACCAAACTGCACCTGTTCAACGTCACTCCACGTATTCCGCGATTTTCCCCCTTCCGAAACCCGAACCCCCTTCTCGAGAAAGCTGGTAAAACCCTAACCAAGATTCGTAACCCATTTATTTTTGTGTGTGTGTGTTTGTGTGACTTTGCTGCTATTGTGATCTAGTTTTGTTTTAAGGAATTCTGCGAGCTGAAAACGTGCCGTTATTTCGAAGGTTTCCTCCCCCCTTTTTGGGGCTCATTCGCGGAATTCTTCCCGAATTTTTTTTCTTCTTCTTACGAACCTGTGAAATTTCCGTTGTTATGCTAATTCGTGAACATTCCTCTTATTCGTGTCTGAGTGCGAAGTTAGACTTGGTATGGAAAAGAAAAAAGCTGCGAAAATTTGCGAAAGCTAAATAATGTTTATAAAATTTTCACAGCGTATACTTTGTGTCATCTTGTAAAATTAATTTTGAAAAAAAAATTGCATCTAATTTATTTTATCATTCAAAGGCATTTTTCTATGCAGAAAGTGTCATTATTTCCACGGCATTTTTTTGTGTGAAGGCTTCAGAATTTTCGTAAAATTGACTAGATTTTTGGCGTCGTCAAGCGCGATTTCCGATGACAACTACGAATTATTTCTTTTGTCGTTCGATTGCATTTTTGGCAAGATACGAATTGAATGTAAATAAGAGAAAGTAATAGTTTCTTGGAAGTACTTGGTCAAATTTTCTTTTGAGTTTCCGTAATTTCTCACTTGTGTGAAGTTTTTAGAGATACGAAATTTGAATTATCTTCACATGTAATATTCGAAAATTTCAAAGAGGTTTCAGAACTAATCGTGAATATCAATTACCATAAATTTTCTCGTGTTTTAAATTGAAATTTCATGAATATCTCTCCTTTTTAATGCAAGACTCCGAAACGGCAAAACAAAATTATTTTCAAGAAATATGATTTTCAAAAGTTAGGCTCAAGAAATAAAAAATCAGTTTCTCTGGAAGGAAAAAAAGTCGTCCCGGTACTCGTACGGAGATCACATTTCACAAATTCCGTTGGCGTGTTTGTTTCTGCTCGATCACCAGCTGTTTTACCCACGAGTTCGCATGTGTTTTTCCACCCCAAGAAAAAAGAAACAGGAAATAATGTTAAGAAAAAATAAAATGAAATGAGTAAAACCGGATGACGCGTCTAGGAATGTCGCGAGACACAAATGTTGATTTCTCGTCGTCCTCTTTGTCGACGTCGATTTCTCACGACGGCGTTTGTTCTTCCTCTTCCTCCCTCTTCTTCACCAGAATATTCCGTCGTCATCTTCATTTGTATCCCAGTGGCCCGGGTAATTAGCCGTCGGCATCTCGGGCCCGGCCAGAGAAAATTTGACAATAAAAAAAAAACCCTAGTGGCCCATCTGCCGCCCGGCTCATCAATAACCAGGAATCCCGTCCGCGAAACATGCATGAGGAATGAATTTTTCCTCAGTTTCGGAAGAAAATATTTTGTTTTACTCAAAACCCTATGCATGGTCCTTTCATTTTTTTAAGTATTTTATTTGTAAAAAAAACTTGCATACAAATTTTGATTTTTTTCCATTGTTGAATATTTTAATTTCAGAAAATATTTTATTTAAATATTATTTTTGGAGAATAAAGGAAGTAAAATTTACTTTTCTATTTATTTTTCTAGCCAAAAGCCCGACTGCTTTGAAATTTTGCCTGTGATTTCGAGGCAAGGTCAAGTCAGTTTTTTGAACTACTTGAATTAGTTTTTGTATTTGTTTTCCAGGAATCTAGTGACTTNTTTTCTATTTATTTTTCTAGCCAAAAGCCCGACTGCTTTGAAATTTTGCCTGTGATTTCGAGGCAAGGTCAAGTCAGTTTTTTGAACTACTTGAATTAGTTTTTGTATTTGTTTTCCAGGAATCTAGTGACTTTTAAATTTTTTTTCTTGCTCGATCGATGGCGCATGTTGAATTAAATGAGTTCAGCGCAAGGAAAGTTGTTTCGCTGTTTTTATTCTTATTGTATCACAGTACTGTATTCATTTTTATGTAAAATTGAATGCTTTTGGCAGCGTGATGAAGCATAGATCTAATTTTGGTTAGCGCCGAAAAGTGAAGTCTGAAGCGGAAAAGCCGGTTGCGATTGAAAATAAGTATTTTCTGAAGAATCGCTAATTGAAAAAAATTACTGGCGATTGAGGAGTAGAAGGAAATCGCGTTACAACAAACTCAATAAAAATGAATTACTGTATACAAAAAAAAATTGGTTATTGTGATGAGATTCATGGTTCTAGAAGGATTTAAGGACTTCAATTTTGTGGAGAAATATATTGAAGCGTTTCTACGAGAGATGAAACATTATCGTCGTTTCAAATTTTTTGTATCAACTGATGGAGAAATATTTTACAATTATTGAACATCTCTATGACCGAGGAACCCCATCAGGGCAGAAAAAAAATCGCTGATATTATTGTTGAAAATTAGCACTCTTCCTATTGAGAAACTGCTGGGACCAATCAGAAAATTCGTTGTCACAAAGGTTCTATAAAGCGAGATTCATTGGAAAGGAATTTTACTGTATTAGGAATTTATTTGATGGATCGAAAATTATTCTTGAATTGAAACCTATGTTTTTTTTCTTCTTCTCCAGGTGTGGTGAAGCATTGATCAATTTTTTCTTTTGTGGTTTTGATAAATGTAATTCGGGTTTCGATGAGAGCGACTCTCTCGGCATCGGGGTTCCCACTACAAGTTTAAGTTTCCTAGTTTATCTTTATTTTTTGGCAGAAGTCGTCGTAAATCTTCTCCACCAATGCCTTATTTAGCCCTCCAGTCGCATTCTCCGTTCGGTTTTTACTCGAATTGAGATGCGGGTCCGAAGTCGGCTTCTCTTTTTGGTGGAA
>CAJPEX010002347.1:0-40984 GCA_905338405.1 Notodromas monacha
ATTGTGGAGCTGTGAATCTCGTCTGGCATTCGCATAAATACTTTAAAATACGGCATTTGACATGAATACAAATCTGCGACAGCATTCCAAAGAAGCTTATTATTCAGGATTTAAACCATAAAATGCAATCTCGGCTTATTTCGAGTTGCTTACGATATTTTATTTTATTTTTTTCCTGAAGGAAACATCTTGTAAGTGAAAGTCAAAGTTGGAAGAAAGCGTAGAAACGGCTACAGATTTTTTTTTTGAGAATCTACGAAGCAATAAGAAACAATTTTCTACCTCTTCTAAACTTGAAATTTTCAATTAACAGAATGAACGGACGGAGGTCAACGCAAAAAAAGAAACTTAGTTACAGTATACTGTCCTAGAAAAAATAAACGGACCAAGGAAATTAAGTTATTGGAAGAGATAAACGAGTTTTCAGACAATTACCGCTTCTCTGAAATTTGTAAAAAATGAAATGCATCGCACGAAGATAACATTGAGAGGTAGAAAAAGCTGCTTGGCACTGGGAATAAGTACCGGACATGTAAGTAGAGATTTTCTCGGAAAAGATCTCTCAAAAAGCCTAAGATAATTTTAGGTTAACTGGTTCCCCGCAGATATAAAACATGTTCACCCATAAATATCTTTCCAGGGGTTGTAAATAACCCTGAGATTGTGACGACATATTTTTCTACTTCATCCACAAATCAAAAGAAGAATTAGGCTTTGTCAAAAGCAATTTTTGTTGACTCGGAATCTTGATTCGCATACACAAAATCGAATACAGCTTTAATCTTTGCCTAATATAAACATCTTTTATTATAATCCGCCACGCGCTAAACGAAATTCATAAAAATGTTTAAAAATTACGTCATTCATCCTCTTTCTCAAAATTTTGCAACTTATGTTGCCGATTTCCCTTCCTAGGACCCAGCATAATATTCTCCAATTTTTTTTTTCAATGTCAAGTTGCGGTTTTGCCGATCAATTTCTGAGAGGTAAAATGTTTCATCCTCAAAATTATAATTCTCGAAGCAGATGTTTCGGGCTCCATTTTCAAAATTGCATCGATGAGCCGAAAGGTTCATTGCCATTTATTGACCCAAATTGCCTGACCGAATTTTCGCTCTGGTAGAATAATAATCGGACTAATTTTGATTCAACATGAATAATGAAGAAACTTCATTATTTTGACTAATGTAAGTTTCTCTATACAGTATTCCAAAGCTTTTCAAGTCTGAACCTTGCAGGGATTTTTCAACAAAAATATTTCAAATACAGTTTCAATCGTTCATTTTCTATTCAAAAATCAAATATATGGTTTTTAAAGTTAAAAATAACTGAATATTATCTGCGAGACGAAAAAATTTTTCTGCGCAAACCAGATGAAAGAAATGTACCGAAGTTTTGGATGGAATTTATAAAATTCAAAAATAATCCTGACATGGCTGAGGATTCCACCAACTAAATTTACAAAGGGATAGACATTCTCAGGCATCAAATAATGGATTAAATTTATTTCAGAAATACTCGTCATACAGAAGCAGATAAAAAGGCACACGCCGTTTCAAGAACAAGAGCCTAAGTTATGCAACCCTCATCTGATCTTTTCCGTCTTTATTTTAGGTGTTAAAAGGGTAAGGAAATTCAAGTCCATTTGAAGGAGTTCCTCGTGGTCGTTAATTAACCCCTTATGTTTGTGGGACTCGGCGAAAGATAATGGAGTAAAGTAAGATGAAAAGTGAAAAAAGGGCAACGCCCATAAAACTGTTTATTAAACCTTTTTGTCTCCGTTTAAATCCCTCATATGCGGTTTTCAACATTTATTTCCTCACGAAACACTGTGTATAAGAGAATGGGAATGAAAAAAAACCGCATTGAATTATTTTCAAGGATCAACACATGCATGGAAAAACACTTTTCATAAAATTACGCCTCACTTTTCTCAAAGCTTTGGTTTGGAATACAGAGCGGAAATGTTTTCACTATAGACTTCCTGAATTTTATGCCAAGTCAAGTTCAGAGAAAACGAGTTTTTCTTTCTGGCTGCTGGGAAGCTCAATGATCCTCCGGGGCACCATAAACCCAAAATTGAAATTTCCAAGGGAATCCGGAATCCTTGAGAAAACGCTTTTCAAGTCGAGGAAGTCATTCAAAAAAAATAACTTCATAATATTTTCACGATCCACATTCTGTAAAAAAAAATATAAAAAACCAGTCCGTTCTGCTGAGTAACCAGGAAGCAATAATGACAATATCAACCGCTTCTGAATTTGTAATTTTAATAAAAAAAAGAACGGACGGACAGAGGTCAACGCACGAACAACGGAGAAATAATTTACATTCGAAGCGATAAACGAATTTTCAGCCCATTTTCTTTTTCTCTGAAATTTCTATATATACAGAATAGGTCTAGAAATAAAAAGCTACAAACACCGATTACAGTTGGGTCTACATAAATTTTTTGGCAGTGAGAAATGCTTGAACTACATTTTGGAGCTATTTTTCAATATGCTGTCCGTTGCAATGACAACTTACTGCCGTATAGGTAGATGTCACTGTCACAGGTTATCAGTGCAGGTTATCAGTGTCAAATAAATTCCATCTCCATTATTTGATAAATATAGGAAATTAGATTACAGTACTTGAGTTGACGGGATTCCAGTCATTCTAACGAAGTTGAACCAGTGTGGAAACCTTGATCAAGTCAAGAAATATACTTCTGATGAAATACTTGTCCAAACTAAATAAAAATACAACTTTGTACAAAACCAAATACTTGAATAATATATTTCAGTTATACACTTGAACAACTATATAGTTACAAATACAGAGATTTGAAATAAGGAAGTCTTGTTAAAGGCTGACAAGGCTCCCTGAAAAATAACCGCAATAAAGCTTGGATTAATTCTGAGGATTGCTCTAGACAGTCTAGAGAGAGGGATATATATGAGTATATAGGCTTGCAAGGAACCAAGGGTGATGGAGATTCCTTCTGCAGTTTTTGTTTCATGAGTCCCAAGCCTCATGAATACACTGTGGATATTTTCAAATACATGTCATGATTATTTCTATACACATTGTATTCATCCAGGAGATATTTCCTCGTGGATCCCGCATTAGGAAATAAATAGTTGCACATGTCATTCATCACTTTTGGCAGCAAAAGAAAAGTATGTACTTGACTTGGAGAAAAAAGTCTTGAAAGAAAGAAGACAAGGAAACAGCTGCAAGGGGGAAAATGACATCTTCCTTCTTGGAGAGAAAGAAAAGGGAACTTTAGCTGAGGGGTAAAAATCCTCTCAGCAAGTGTAAATGTTTCTAGGTTATCATCTGGCTTAATATATACTCGAAGTATGTTTACCCCTCCAAAATCTCACACCAAGATTTCCAATCGTATTGTTTGAGATTCAACAGATTTCCTCCATATTTTACGAATCTGAGACTATGACCAACTACTTCAGAATTTCGAGCTCAATTCGGGCCTTCTTTGACCAAAGCCAAGAAACTAAATCATAGTCGGCGATCCCAGGTCCTAACAATGAATTATGACGAAGCAACCGCCGGATTACTCGCCAGTACTTACATATCTTTCGGTGCAAGATAGCATAAATCATTCACGAGATAGCTCTTTCAACGACCCCTTATTGCAGACAAACACATTCTTTCACGAAATCCAACGAAGCAACCGCCGGATTACTCGCCAGTACTTACATATCTTTCGGTGCAAGATAGCATAAATCATTCACGAGATAGCTCTTTCAACGACCCCTTATTGCAGACAAACACATTCTTTCACGAAATCCAAAAAGAAAGCCACAAAAAAAAAGAGTGAGAATTATCTTGACAAACGAGCTTCTTCTCCTTTTCACCACCGTGGCCATAAGGTGTATAATTAGGCCGGGCAAAAAAAAATTTTTCCCCCCGCCCCCAACCAAGGTTGTCCCAAACCGTGATTTACAATTCAATGAGAACCCCGGGTTCTTTCTTTCTTTTAACGCTGAATATCCGGCCACTTTTAGTCAAGAAAACTACACACGAGGGACAAATTCCAGAACGATTATTTTTTGTTTTTTGTTTTGTTGAAAAGGCATTTCTTTAGGGATATTCATCGTCGTGGTGAATGAATCATCTGCGGAATATCGTTGATTTACAGCGAGGCAAGGCTAAATGGTGAGTATAGAAAAATGGATGGTTTGAAACGTCATAAATGATGAATAAACGCTGGGAAATTCCGGTTCAAATGCTCTGCATTTATTCAGATATACTAGGGAACTGAAAAAGGTTTATGTTAGATGAAAGAATGATGCTCTGCTACTCTAGAGTCTTCGATTATACATCAGTAACAATTTATTATCGCTCTTCCGGTCTACAAGATTTTTTTTTTTGCACAGGCATTTATTCCGATTTTTCCTATCCAATTTGAGCACACAAGTTCTTGCCGAAAATGTGTTCCTTTGTTCTTGGTGAAATCATATTTTGACCCAATTATTAGAACTGATTATTATTCATAAATGTATCTTATATACCTGCAGGAAGACCCCTATTCCTACCGAGAATAAAGAAAATAATTTGTATTGTTTTCTGGAATAGGCGTTAAACAATTTAGCCCTAGTTTAGTAACAAAAAGGTCTTGTAAAGTCGAATGAATGATGTTTGACCCGAAAAGTTTTGTTTTCGAGAGGTTTGCATTTCATTTGGCGTATTCAGAGAATTCGCCACGGAGAAACAGGAAAATAAAATCAAGGAAAAGTTTCACGAGAAGTTCGACTTGCCAAGGTCCAATTGTTGAATGTCTTTACTTATTTATATAATATTCTAGCTAACTTTTTCCAAAGTGTAGCAGCGTAAAACTTGTCAGCCCAGTGGAATTTTGAGTAGGGAATATTCATTTAGTTGATTTTTATTTTTTCTCCTTTATTCGGCCCCATTTTAAAATTGCAAACCCGCTTGATGCTTCTTCTCGTGAACAAAATATGCGTTCCTTTACATCAGAAAATGTCGGTTTCATTAGTTTTTGCCTTCCGGATTATTTCACAGGCATCTACAGATAATTAAGAGGTACTGCTGTACTTCAATTTCTGTAATACCTCCTGTGAGCTCATTGCATTTTTTTTTTTACATTTAGAAAAATTGGAGAAGATCCGTACACAAGTTGGACCGTAAAAGCATCGTAGAAGAATAATTTATAATTGCCCGAAAAACCTGTTAGCCCTTGAAAGTAATTTGAATGCTGTACTAACGTTCCATCTTCCCCCGTTTTGTTCTCGCTATTCGTTCCAAGTCACTTCGGCCTCGACGTCGATTGGTTTCACTGTATAGTTTCTCTCGTATTTTGGTGTTAGAAACGGCTTTTCAAGGAAAATGTTCGTCCATAAACATTGCAGTATATTGGTATGTTTTTAAAGAACCCAAGTTGGATTTCTTGCGCCCATGTCTGTTCATGGTTTTCGAAATACTGTACTGTATTTCCAGAAGGAGAAAAAAATGGGACAAAACGCAAACTTGCGAGGAAAATTTCTAAAAGTATGCGATCAATCAGAAAACCTAGCAATATTAAAATAAAACAGGATCTTTGGTGGAGAAAACTTCACCAAAGCCCAGAAAATTTCAGGTTTACGTCTCAAGTACAATTGGACCTGATTTGATCAACTAAAAATTATTTGGGAGCAGGCTGAACACCTTGTGCTTTAATTATGTTTGTTAATTGCATTAGGATGTACAATAACTTTTTTTTACTGATACTTTCTTCTTCTTTTTTTAATCTAGTGAGGGGTGCAAAGTGTATGCATTTACATCAGTTATGCATTTGTACATTTTGTGATGTATTTCCCTTTTCTATAATATCCATAAAAAGCTTATTTTTTCCATTTTAATCCTGATGCAATGGAATGTGTTTGGATGTGGGACCATTGTTTGAACCTTGTGAACCCTGAAAAGCAGAAAATAAAATGTGTTTATCCATTAATCAATCAATCGGTCCTTTTAATGCAATTTTAAATCAGCATTGATCATTTTTTGATCCATACGATTTTCAGTTGTCTACCCGCTCATTTCCGGTAAAGATTTTCGAATTTGGGAGGCATGATTAAGTTTGTCGATATTTTTGAAAGTTCCCCGATTGTAGGAGACAGATTGGTTACGACTTTTGGATCAGTTGTTTGTAAAATTGCTACTTGAATTTATTTTGAACCGAGATACTTTACTCTAGGCTTGATTGATGCAATTGTCACCAATTTTCAACAACAAAATTTCAAATTAATGAATCCGGCGTGGATGAGATAATATCTTAGGCAACCGTTCATTTGATTCAAAATTTCGTTGGATGGTACAAGAATTAAATTTGTTCAAGAGCTGAATGATCTTGAGCTTGATAAAAACGTGCTTCTTTCTTTCCAATCATTTATTTCTCATCCCATCCTCAAGAAACAGAGAGAAAAATATTCGAAAGTACGAATGTTCCAATCATAATGTCATGGTGCAAATATTGAAAATTTTAAAGCTTTTTGGTGGTATGGATTTGTTTTAACCAGCAAATTTTACGAACTGCGATTTGTCCAAAGGGCAAAGGCGCAATTTTAGAAACAGTAATTCGCATCATTTCAAGGGGATAGTTCCCGAGTTTTTAAAAAAGTCAGACAAATGAAGAAAATCTTCTAAAAACAATAGGGGTGTCAATGACGTCCTTAAATATTTTGGAAATTCGATTTTCAGGAGTGTAAAATGTAAGTGGAGGAGATTTCACATCGGCGCGTCGGTGAAACGAATGTTAAAAAAAATGGAAACTTTTGCTCAAACAAAAAAGGCACGCGCCAATCTCCTCTTCATGTCAAAAACGAAAGCACTCGGAAATTTTCGAAATTCAACGAAGCGAAAATCCCCGAGCAAACATTTTCTTTGACGTGATCCGCAAAATCTGTCTTCATTAATCAACCGCCCCCCTTCTGGATTGGCGTCATAATAACAGGAAGTCGAAGGAGCAACACGAGCAACTGATGTTAATAAAATTATCCGGATCGCACACAAATTAACTTGAGCCCGTGTACTCACTACTACTGATGCACTTCTTCGTCTTCTCACAACCGCTCATCGAAGTCCAATGAACCCAGGGAAAAAAGCTTCAGGGGGGAGAAGATGGAGATGATTTAATACATTTAAAAGAAAAAGAAACCACTCGCGGAATTTTTCGTGCAACGTTATACTCCCCCCAAGGCGGCAACCTTGGGATAGCAACGAATAATAAAACAAATAAAACTAAAAATTGGGTCATCATCATCATCTTTTTTTTCCAATTCTTCCTTTTATCTAGTTGGCCTGTCTTCTTCGCCGGCACCTCGCAAAATCACGCGAGTGCTTCACGAGGAACACGGACTGCTTTTCTCCATTGCCTCGGTAATCGTTTTATTGGGTGGTGCTATGAAAACACGCGGGACTGGGATAATGGGGAGGATGATCTTGAACAAAAACGAAAATAAAAATTCAGACATGTGGGGTTTCAGAATTTTCGAACGCAATTCGGGCATCTGAACTGGTTTAATTTCCCGTTACATTGGTGTAATATATACGATGAACCGTTCCCTCAAATTTGAGGCATTAAAAAAAACCCCTAGAAGCATACGTTTTCCTGAAAAACTGAACATCCTGTCATAAATGAAGTTTCAACAGTTTTTTGTAGCAGGGCAGTTCAAAAAATGAATCATAACATCTCAAATTAATGTTTATTAAAAATAACGTGTAATAGACGCAAAATGACAACTTTTTGACTCCAACTGTTTCAAAATCGTGGTTGAGTGATTCTGTAAAGTTTGATAATTTTTCTGAATTCTAATTGAAAGTGCAGCTATCAGTGCCCTTTTTAAAAGTAATACTGTACAATATTAAATTAATTTTTATCCGATTTTCCAATTCTATAGCTAAGCGAGACTGAAAAAAAAGGTGGGACAGAAATCTAAAATAGTCCCATTACCTGGATAAAATACAATTTACCAGTCACACTCGAATCTTTCATGAATTAGCAATTCGAATGAGTACTGTACTGTACTAAGACCTGATGAAAAAGTATCAAAATTTATCAAGTCACGATTTTCAAAATCCGACAATGACGTGTGACGTCAATCATCTTGACCTCAACAAGTTTAGCCTTAGCGATTTTGAATTAAATTATTAAATTGGCCAAAGAAACCGGAAGTTCAGCTGAAGAAAATCTTCCGTATATGAAGACGAGGTCGGAAAATTATTAATAAAAAAAATCGGGAACCCGAAAATTTTAATCATTACATAAACTCAAAGCACCCATGAATCAACAATCCAGGTTGAAGATTACTCTGAGAAATGAGCAAGCGATGGAAATAGAGCAAAAAACTGAAAATATTGTCTATACTGAATTCATGAAGATGTAGAGGAACTATTTTTTATCCTATATGAAATAATCCGGTCCGTTCTTGGAGACTTGAGATACAGTAATTGTATCATTTTATTTTGTACCACGATGCTTCTTTTCATTCTCTTCACTATGGTTATGAAAGTCAAACACAGCACGCGGATTAGCTTTGTCATTCAGAGAATTTTTTTCAATCGTATTTCCTTTATTTAATTCAACGAAGGGGGTGTATTCAAATCAAAGTTCATCCAACTCAACTTGGAAGTGAAACTCTTTTTTATTTGATGCATCAACCGCGACACCTGAAAGAAATTTTCCAGGGCTCGATTTTTCTGATTTTTCGGGTGATCGAATCATGCCTACCTGTGGTACGTCCAGTACTGCAGTGAATTCCTTTAAAAAAAAGCGTAGTAATTTTTTTTTTAATATCTACTGTATTTGATGTTCAAGCCATTGGTGTGAGGCTCATCCATATTATCACAGGTTCACTTTGGAAAGTCCAGCTGCGGACAACGATGGAATTTTCCAAATGCAATCTAATCTTTTGAAAATTGTACGCAATTTTTTTTCATTGCGGAAAAAGAGCAATAAATGGATCCCGAAAGAATGCATTTTGACGTTTTCAACTTGAACCACGCAAAGTCTAAAAACCTCACCAACTGCTGGATAACAGTATTTTTCTAGCCCCAAGCCTTGCGAGTAGCCACAATTTCCATAACCTCCCGAAATCAAAACCTTTTGTAAGTCGAATTTTGCCACCCCTTTGAAATTCTATTCTGAGAGAAATCCAGGATGAGACTATGGATGTACAGTATTTTAAATTGAATTGAACAGCAAGGTTCATTTTCAGCTTTTCAGCATTCACAAGGTTCAAGCAATGTTCCTGCATCCAAACCCCCTTCCCACTTATATTCATCCAAACACATTCCATCACATCAGAATGGAAAGCAGAGAAATAAGCTGTATTTGGATATTAAAAGAAAATTAAAAAAAATTTTAATTTGTAATTTTAATAATTATAATTTTTTAAATTTTTATTTTTGAAGTGCATACACTTCCTTCCATTCCCTTATAACAAAAATATCAGTAAGGAGAAATGCAGCATAAGGCAATTACTGAACCCAAATTAAAGCACAAGGGGTTCAGCCTGCTCCCAGATAAGGTTTAGCTGATGGAACAATTTGGAGAGAATCTCTGATGAGAAATCATACAAAGTTAACAGTTTATCTTGGTCCTCTAAGATTTTGGAAATGAGCCTTTTCATTTAATTTCAAGAGTCCCAGATATATTTTTGAAGCTCATTTCTGTAGCTGAGGACTTTGTATTTGAAGTTACAGTATTTTTGTTGAACATCTGTGAAGCTTGTTTTCCATTACAAGCATATCCAATATTATAGGCAATAGAATATTGTGATTTTTTTTCTCAGAAACTTCCTTCGCGAAAATTTCGCAGAAAAATCTCCAAAAAATGCCAATTTTGACTCGGTAAAGCAAAACACATTCAGTGTTCGAGGGCTCAATAATTTTTTTTTCTCCTACACCCTTGGGTATACATGACTTTGCTGCTAAAAAGCCGANATGCCTACCTGTGGTACGTCCAGTACTGCAGTGAATTCCTTTAAAAAAAAGCGTAGTAATTTTTTTTTTAATATCTACTGTATTTGATGTTCAAGCCATTGGTGTGAGGCTCATCCATATTATCACACGTTCACTTTGGAAAGTCCAGCTGCGGACAACGATGGAATTTTCCAAATGCAATCCAATTTTTGGAAATTATACGCAATAGTTTTCATTGCGGAAAAAGAGCAATAAATGGATCCCGAAAGAATGCATTTTGACGTTTTCAACTTGAACCACGCAAAGTCTAAAAACCTCCCCAACTGATGGATAACAGTATTTTTCTAGCCCCAAGCCTTGAGTAGCCATAATTTCCATAACCTCCCCAACTCAAAACCTTTTGTAAGTCGAATTTTGCCACCCCTTTGAAATTCTATTCTGAGAGAAATCCAGGATGAGAGTATGTACAGTACTTTGAATGGAATTGAACAGCAAGCTTCATTTTCTGCTTTTCGGCATTCACAAGGTTCAAGCAATGTTCCTGCATCATAACCCCCACTCCACTTACATTCATCCAAACACATTCCATCACATCAGAATGGAAAGCAGAGAAATAAGCTGTATTTGGATATTAAAAGAAAATTTTTAAAAATTTTAAATTTTAAATTTTTAATTTTAAATTTTAATAATTTTAATTTTTAAATGTTTTTATTTTTGAAGTGCATACACTTCCTTCCATTCCCTTATAACAAAAATATCAGTAAGGAGAAATGCAGCATAAGGCAATTACTGAACCCAAATTAAAGCACAAGGGGTTCAGCCTGCTCCCAGAATTTTTATTTTTGAAGTGCATACACTTCCTTCCATTCCCTTATAACAAAAATATCAGTAAGGAGAAATGCAGCATAAGGCAATTACTGAACCCAAATTAAAGCACAAGGGGTTCAGCCTGCTCCCAGATAAGGTTTAGCTGATGGAACAATTTGGAGAGAATCTCTGATGAGAAATCATACAAAGTTAACAGTTTATCTTGGTCCTCTAAGATTTTGGAAATGAGCCTTTTCATTTAATTTCAAGAGTCCCAGATATATTTTTGAAGCTCATTTCTGTAGCTGAGGACTTTGTATTTGAAAAATCATACAAAGTTAACAGTTTATCTTGGTCCTCTAAGATTTTGGAAATGAGCCTTTTCATTTAATTTCAAGAGTCCCAGATATATTTTTGAAGCTCATTTCTGTAGCTGAGGACTTTGTATTTGAAATTACAGTATTTTTGTTGAACATCTGTGAAGCTTGTTTTCCATTACAAGCATATCCAATATTATAGGCAATAGAATATTGTGATTTTTTCTCAGAAACTTCCTTCGCGAAAATTTCGCAGAAAAATCTCCAAAAAATGCCAATTTTGACTCGGTAAAGCGAAACACACTCAGTGTTCGAGGGCTCAATCATTTTTTTTTTCTCCTACACCCTTGGGTATACATGACTTTGCTGCTAAAAAGCCGATGGACCGCAGCAGAACTCATCAGTCAAATGCTGTATTGCAGTCCAAAGAGCCTCAGCTCCACGACCACACAACAGCTCTCAATAAAAACATATAATTCAAACGAGGGTCAGTTTGTAAGTTTTGTTTTACTTTTTGGGGGTCTTGGATGGATATGAAATCGATTTTTTATAGATTGATCATTTCCTGGCCGCTGTTCGAATTTTTCCTCGCCTGCGTCAAAATGTTTAAAAATTTCAGATTGAACCCGAAGATGTTCATTTGAATGAATTCTAGAGAGAACAGAGCAGCCTATTTCACGCATTAAAATTTTTTTTCGATCGGATTCCTCATTTTATTTTTGCGTTTTATTCAGCACTCTTGTTTAGGTATTTACGTATTTTACACAATCGGCTATCGAAAGTTGAAGGCGATTATTAGTGATAACCTGGCAGAGGAGTGGAATATTTTTTCTGTTTTCAAGTTTTGAAATCTGAAAATTCTCACTTGTGAGGACCATTAGAAAATACGAGTTAACTCGCCATTTTCGCGTGCTACATGAATTTCGAGACATTCTGAATGGATTAAAAATATTTAAAAGTTCTGCAGACAACTATCTTTCAGGTTCTGATAAAAATATGCATCTTAGCTATTTAAAAAAAAATTATGCTTAATTTAAGGGTTATCCTAAAATAGCAAAAATATGCAATTACCGTAGTTTGATACAAACCCTAACACCTGAAAGTAATTTTTTCCGTCCCGATTTATCGATTTTATTTTTTTTAATGCCATGATATCCTCGCATTTGGTACGTCTAGTACCAAATTGTTGATATTATAGAACCAAGCTGAATTTTCCACCATGAAGGCTGCAATGGAAAAAATAATAACAGCTTGAGCAGAGTCCAGTTTCAAAGAAAATTTCTTCATTTATTTAAAGATTTATACAGTTCGAGTCTAGTCATCAATAAAGCTTATTCGTGTGGGTCCCACGCGGGGTTTCCTCGCAAATGCCTAAATCCGAATATTTACGTCATCGAAAATATACAGAAAGGCCAAGTAACAGTCCAACTTTTTCCCACTAGCACAAGGAAAAACAAATACAGTATATTCTCCAAAGGCGGGTCCATTAGGTACATTATTACAACCTGTGCGAACGTTTGTTTACGGTCCAGTTCATCAAAATAAATTGCCAGGATGACTGATGACAACTTGACAATAGCGTATGGAAAAAAAAACAGCGACACATTGCCATGAAATCCACTTCCGCATGTAAAGTCATCTTCCGCTTTATAATTTCAAGATGCTCTCGGCATTACGAACAAACATACCGTCAACAATGGAAAAAAATTTAAAGTATACCCGAGAATTCAATTCAATCAAATCTCAGAAGCCTTCTGATGAATCCAGGCACCATTGAGGTGACATGATATGAAAAAACAAATCGCAAAAAAAGCATTTCAATAAATGATTAGAAACAAATATTTTGGAATGATCACAGATCACGAACCAGACATTTGTAAAAAAAAAATACGTAAAATTAATTGAGGTGACATGATATGAAAAAACAAATCGCAAAAAAAGCATTTCAATAAATGATTAGAAACAAATATTTTGGAATGATCACAGATCACGAACCAGACATTTGTAAAAAAAAAATACGTAAAATTCAGAGGAATCCAGAGATTAACGTTTCAGCAATTTACTATATATGCACTCGTGAAAATTGAATAATTTGCTAAGAAGGATTTTCAACGAAGGATTATAAAAAATATTTTGGCATGGACAAAGATCCCGAAAAAGACTTTCGTAAAAAAACGTTTCAGCAATTTACTATATATGCACTCGTGAAAATTGAATAATTTGCTAAGAAGGATTTTCAACGAAGGATTATAAAAAATATTTTGGCATGGACAAAGATCCCGAAAAAGACTTTCGTAAAAAAATACGTAAAGCTCTGAGGAATTCACAGCTTTATTTTTCAGTAATTTAACATGCAGGATTTTTCTCTGGATTTATAAGAACAAATGACGACTTAACTTCAAATTGCTCTGTCGCCGAATTATTTTTTATTTAATCTAGGAAACCAAGAAATCCACGAAAAAAGCAGTGGCCTGATGAACGTGCGAAAAATCTTGAATCAACACTATGGAAAAAGAGCATTTCTGATTAGACTTTCGTGGAATCCCAACACCATTTCAGTTGTATCGCTCTTCAGAGATAAAAACATTTGAATAACTTTTTATTTTTTTAACATTCAACAGTGCACGAAAAGTCCGTTTCGGCGATATTTCACACATTTATTCGAAGTGGGATTCAAAAATTTAACTTCAAAAATTATGAGATCCCCTCCGTGACTTTTTCAAGGTTTTCGCTTTGATTAAACAAAAATAAACAAGGTCGCACTAAAAATTCGATACAATCCTCAGAAATATAAAACCTCAGGAATGCATTATTGAAAATCCACAATTTTCAAATGTGAAACGCAAATGTGTGTACTCTGAAGTCTTGAAGATTAAAAATTTGAAATATAATTATAAGAATGCATATTAAGTCCTAATAAACGGAAATGTTCCTAAACATTGCTCGTGAGATCTCTCGTTTCCATTTTTGAAATTCGAAAATCCATTTTGAAATCAATCCAGGAAAAAATTAAAATTTTTTTCGAAGGCCGAACTCGAAAGAATTTTTTGTTGACATGAAACCAACCATACATGAAAACTTGCAGGTGCTCAAAGAAAAAGAACCGTTCGCATTTTTTTTCTTTCGTTTGACTTTGAGTCATGCAGGACTGGAGAAGGAGGAAATGGAGGTTTTCTCTTTTTCGGGGAAGAGGGTTCATGGTCACCGGACCCACAAAACAGAAGATGCCACATGGGTTGATGGAATGGGGTTTTTTTAAAGTATCCCGCGCGAAAATATTGTACACGACTTACTCACAGGGTGCCAACTCAAATACGCGTAGTTTGAAGCACTCCACAAATATTTCAGAGGGCAAACTCGTTCTACAGATGTCACGCAATATTTACCGAAGTCGCGCTGGAGTAGGACAGAAAGGGAGTTTTAACGACAGCTACGCGATTTTCTTCCAATTTGCAAATCCAACGAACAGATGTCAGGAACACTTCGGAAAATTTTTCAGATAATACTGAACCATCTTCGTCAAAAATTCGAATTGCTATAGAATATATTTTTTTACAATTTTCACGAATTGTAATTAGAAACTTTCTCACCGGAATTATTTTTCAAACGTCCGCGTCGATAATTTAAACTCATCTGTAATAAACTGGAAAGTATTTTGTCATTACAACGATGAATTAATTTTGATTGGATAATTTTTTCATAAATACCGTACAAAATATTATACCGGAGTTGAAAATTTAAAGCTGGTACATGACGTTGTTTTTTATTAGTGTCCCTTTTTTTTTACACTTCTTCAGCATTCTTGCAGTTCTTCTTCAACATTTCTTTATCGTGTCCATTGAACTCTAAAATATATTTCTCTCATGTAATGAAATGACTGAAAAGGTGTAGAAGTATTTTTTACAGGCTAGAATGCTCATGATAAAAATTTTACGTAAGGGCACAACGTAGCATCTTAAATCCTAACTTTAAGCTTTACCACTAAATAAATCGAAATTTGTGATTGCTGCTTATTTTCTAGAAACAAAGGAATGTGCTCGACATATTTGAATGCCCCTCGCGCGGCAGAAGAAGCCCAGTACAGTAACAAATTGCTTCGTGGTGCCTTACACAGCAGAGAATCGCTTTCCCCTTTTTAACGGAAAAAGAAAACAACATTCAGATTCCTTCTTTCGGTAATAATACATTTTTCTTTCTATTCGCCAAATCGAACAAAAACGTTCAATTTTATGACAAGATTGGAAATCTACTAAAATACGTCGACAGTATCGTAAACGAAGTACTATAGTCGTATTTATTTGAATACTCGTCCGGAAAAGTATAAGAAATCGAAAAAAATATTGGCCCTCCCACACCAGGAAATTCAACGAGCGGAATTCTCGACCCCTCGGATTTTCATTTTTAATTCTTCGTAGAATTAAATTTTGAGCAAAGCGAAAATTCCTTGATTTGTAGAAATTTTTTCACGGAACGACCTTCAATTTTCTTGCCAAGCTTGGTTTTGTTGAACCAAATTAACCGCGAAATGTTTTTCGTTATATTCCCCTCGACCCAATAAACGTATCTGCTTATCTCAAGAGTTGAGCAAGTAGTTGTGACTAAAAAGGTCAAAATTCTTTTCGGTAAAAACACGTGCTTAGACAACGTGTAATAAAACAATTAGCTCACTATTTCCCAAAATA
Organism: Notodromas monacha; assembly: GCA_905338405.1. Lineage (NCBI taxonomy): Eukaryota > Metazoa > Arthropoda > Ostracoda > Podocopida > Cyprididae > Notodromas > Notodromas monacha. The sequence continues at coordinate 15,731 of CAJPEX010002347.1, forward strand.
TTCACCAAATATTCGGCGTTCGATGATCACAATTCGACGATGGGACACAAAGGAACTCCAGACGGTCACCTTCCGTCGAATTCCCTCACAACCTAAAATATTTCATTGAAACGAGAAAAAAACACCAATAAAGTACTAATATAGCGAAATCACGATGATCAATCAGCACGTTTTTTTCCACTACTGCCACAAGGAAATAATTATCGAACATTGCCAACTGACGAGCGGGCGCGGATTTCGACACAATGTGCCAAGTGGCATTGAAATCGTGACACCAGCAGGTTATCGACGAACTTCTTGAATAGTTTCGACATTCGCTCACTTATTCCCATCGGAGAAGAACCACTGAGGCAAGTGCAAAGATTTAGCTTAAGGCAAGCTTCCAAAGTAACTAAGCTTAGTTAACGAAGCAGCGCTTAAGTCGATAAGCGATTTGCCTTTTAACAAAGTGCCTAGGGAAGTCCCTCAAAGACGCGAGTTCATACGTTAAAACAGCTGCTAATTGGTCAACCCACCTTCTACAGAACGTCACTTTAAAAATCCCTTGAAACACACTCCGAATAAATTATTAAACGGCGGTCAAGTTCCTCCCAATTTTAAAAATTAAACGTGGTCGGAATAACAAATGCTCAGACATTTATTAGAACTGACGTTTGTATTAAATGGACAGAATTAACCAAAAATAAGCTTGCATTTCTGCTTGTTTTAACCTCAGCTCGCACAACAAAGTAAAACATATTCTTTTTTGAACTAAACCGATCTACACGCATATTTTTGCTTAACCTCTTGCACAGTAAACGTAATAGCTCTACTTCTTTCGTAAGCAACGTATTTATCAAAGACTCCGTTAAAAGTTGTTTTTCTAATTAAAGAGGCTTCAAGGCTTGGTTCGACTCTAGTATTAGTATTTATTTGGGATTTTGAGTGATGTTTGTTTAAAAAAAACTCCTGACATTTAATATTGACTTAAAAATGGATCATATAATTTTAATACAAATAAATAAAGAACCAAAAATAATTTCAAATTCCTCATCATGAACAGATTGGTAATGAATACGCAATGTACGTAATAAATTAAATTATCGCGTCAGATCAGCCTGGAGATAATGAATGAGTTATTACACGCAACATACTTCGTGTTTTTTCAATAAATTATTTTTTTTAATAAAAGTAGCATCGGAAGAATAAAAAGCAAAATTTTCAGACTATCCCACTATTCTTCGAAAGCGCACACTAAACTGCAAATAAATTCGCTAATAAGGATCATGTACATTTAAAAAAGACATCAATAAACAATCATAATTTTTTTTTGGATTGTCCATGATCTCCGTGAATGGCATGCTTTTTTCATGAGATCTTAAAAACACGCCCTTCCCATTTTCAAATAATAATCATGTTTCTTGAATCAAAGAATTGCTGTAACCTCAATGCAAATGCGCTGAAAAAGGAAAATTAACTTTTTAAAATTTTAGAACAATATAAAAGATTTAAAGATGCGAAGCGATAATTAATCAATTTGGTCTTACATTTTCAAGTTTCACATACAGTAAATCTAAAATGGAAATCCCATTCCAGATATTTTCGACATTTGCATTTTTACGCCACTTAATCTCGTAGGACTCTTGATTTCATGCGACAAAAAAAAGACTTAATAACTCAGCTTCTCAATAATTTAATTAAAATTTGTATTCGACATTTAGGATTAAAATGACGAAGCCAAATTGTCCTAATCATCTTATTTTTATAAATAGGAAATGTGATGAGAGAGTTGAGATTTTTATTTCAAGTCACAACAAACCTTGTCAGCTGTTGCACCTTGAAAATAAAAATCTGGGCCTTTCGATTTCTCAATAAACTGCTTCACACTCAGCTTTCAAAGTTACATTTTTAATCACACGAGTAGAATTAAAACCTCAAAGACCATTAAAATTCAAAATAAAATAAATCAACACTTGAAGAATACGTCAATTTAATTTTGTGGTGATCTGGAAACTAAAAAAAGGTAGGGCCACACGCGTTCATTATTTAAGCACACAACATAAACAAACTCTCTCTCAGCAGCATTTTTAAACCTGAAGTATAATCATAAGCCCGTAGATTTCTTAATGAATTATTCTGAACATGGCATCGTTATTTTATTTTTTTAACAGCATGATATTAAGATTTCTCTCAGATATCCTGCGATATGAATAAAAATGACTTTAAAATAATAGTTATTGGTGGCCAAGTCACACGGAGATTAAACAATGAATAATCTGAAGATTTTTCCAAATTGTCTCCAAAATTAGTGGGGCTACAATTTTACTTTTAATAAGGTGAAATCGAGACCCTCGTGAGATCAATCAAACGAAACTAAAAGAAACAACGAAAAATGCAGCAGAGATCGCCACGTATAATCTTGGTTTTGCACCTTGATGGCAACAAACATTGCCATTATTATTATTATTATTATTACGTTTTTATGCTATTCCTCGGGCACTTGTCTATTCCCCGAGGGGATGTGTTTGTCTAGCCCGGCACAAAAAAAAACTACCACAAAAAATTATAATACAGACTCACCAGTAATAATTGATCGGTTTTCTTTTTCTTTCTTTCTGTCGTGGCTCTATACTGCTTCGTTTTCTGTTATATGTTTTTTTCTTTCCTTCTCGAAGAAACACGGGAAAATGTGAAAAATTCGCTGGGATCGACGACGATGGGTGTGTATATAGAGTAAAATTTCAGAGCCGGCTCCTTTTCTCTCTCTCGCAGAAAGGTGATGTCCGCTCTCGACCCGCCGCGCGCGCGACTGCAGGCGCAGGCCTGGCCTCGGCCCTGTTTTAACCAGAGGACCGCGCAGGAACTTGGCCATACACAGGCGAAGACCATCTTCTTCTTATTTGCCTTCTTCTTCTTCTTCTTCTTCTTCTCTGTTCACAGCTGATCCGGGATTCAGGTTTCTTTCTTCTTATTTCCTCGGTCGATTTTCCCCTCCGCCTGCCTGATGAGAACTGCGCTCATATATTCCGAGTCCAATCACGGAAACGGTGCCTGATTTTGCGAGAGCCTCCGTTATTTTCTGGAAAATTTGAATTAAAAATGAGATTGTTTTCAAGTTTTGGGTAGGATATTTAACGCATGAAGTAATCGAAGGTTGCCTTACCTACTGTCACTACTAAGCCAGATGTCTATTAATGTCTGCTACCCTTGTCAAAAGGATCTTTATTTTTATTTTTGGCAACTCACTCGATTTATTTATTTTTAAACATGCATGATTTATTCCGGGCACTCCAACGATTGAAAAGCGCAGTTACATGAAGTTTTATACATATAGATTACTATTACTGTATTTTGGTATACATGAAAGTCTAGTTTAAAAAAAACATTGGATCAAAAAGCTTCAATATAAAAAAAATCGCTGCGAATACATTTTAAAAACACGGCGAATATTGGACAGGGACTTGAAAAACAAATTCATTGTCGATCATAAATTTATTTTTACATCGAGATTCGCTGTGATGAGGTTTTATTACATAATAACATGCTGATGAAGTATTTATACTTGAACATACCGTGTTTGAGCTCTAAATATAAAGTGTAAATTATCTTGCCCAGCAATTGAAACCTCATACTGTATTTGGAATTTCGTTATGAGGGATTATTTTCAATTGAAGTTTTGACTGACTTTTCTGCTTGTTTCTAAAATTTCACACTCTAATCCTTCCTCTATTTTGTACCAAAAGCCTACCTTATTTGAAACGCTTCATCAAATGGCTAATTTCCATCATAGTACATATGGACATTTTAAAATTCTTGATTTGACTAAACATTGTTTCACCTATGTTTCTGCATTGTTTATTAATTACCTGATCTAAATAATTATTCGGAAGCTTGAAAAATGGGACCGGCTCTTCACATAATATAATAACATTTTCACGTTTTATCAAATTGTGTCATTGTTTTTATTTCGATCTTCGCTGATCACTTGTAACTGATGAACATCTTGAAATTCATGGAAAATTAAAGTATATTAAAATAAATTCATTGAGTGAATAATTCATGATAAATTGATTTTAATACTGTATAAGTGAAATTTGAGAATACATCATCGCATTGCGAGAAATTTTTTTTAACCTCACAAAGACGATCTAAGTTCTGCGTTGGAAACATTACATTATGTTTAAATGTTGCATGATTGTTTAAATCGCCGGCCCATGCATTAATTTTTTTTTTCCGAAGAGTTCTAAATTTTACTCTGATGGGGGATTGAAAAATCTCTTGAATTCGCGTAAAGTAATCATGCAGTCCGCGGAGAATCCAGTCACTTTTCCCCGACGATCAAGTACTTGAGAAGTACTACCAGACTATTAAATTTGATTCACTCGTTTCACATCTTTTAAAATGCTTCAGATGATTATTTTGGCTCCAGGTTAGAAAAAACTTCGCGCCTATCGACAGAGCGACATCTGGAAACCGGGCACTTCATGTAATAGTTTGTCAATGCCAAGGGGGAAAAAAAAACAGACTGAATAAACATCTTGGAAACACGAGGCGAGGACGCAAGGAATTTGCTTTAAAAATTTAAAAAATATATCTACCGCAATAAAAAATTGTTTTAAATTTTCTTTATCTAAAGAAAAACTCAGTTCAACAATCGAAAAATAATGCACGGATTTTCTGACGGAAGAAACACCTTCGNAAACACGAGGCGAGGACGCAAGGAATTTGCTTTAAAAATTTAAAAAATATATCTACCGCAATAAAAAATTGTTTTAAATTTTCTTTATCTAAAGAAAAACTCAGTTCAACAATCGAAAAATAATGCACGGATTTTCTGACGGAAGAAACACCTTCGCAATACATTAATAAACAATTTTAGAAAGTTAAGAATTCAAGTTTCGAGGTCAGCCTTTTCAAGGCATTCATAACAGTTCAACAATCGAAAAATAATGCACGGATTTTCTGACGGAAGAAACACCTTCGCAATACATTAATAAACAATTTTAGAAAGTTAAGAATTCAAGTTTCGAGGTCAGCCTTTTCAAGGCATTCATACTTCAAGCACAGGAATTATGAGCTACTAAATTCAAAGGTGCAAAATCCACAAAACTCGCCACGATAATCTTTTCACAAAACCAAATTAAGAAAAAAATCAAAGTCACTGAAATATTTTACAAAAGCTGAAAATGAGTTTTACGCTTGTCGTGAGAGTTCGCGACACACACCTTTGACAGTGGATTGTCGCCGTCTGGCGCCGCAATAAAAGTTGATTGCTTTCATTTCTTTTTTCTTTTTTTTTGCTGATATATCGTTCACACACATTATTCCGTCTGACTTCCGAGGGAGAAGACAGCATAAATTAAAACCCTACTAAAATCAAATCCTGATGAAAATAATTCATATGATGTCAAAACCTACTTATTGCCTCAAATCATCAAATGTCAAAAAGGGGATTTGACTTCTAATTTTTTTCAAGAAACCCGCCCGACGATTTTCGGAATTATAAAAATGCTCGTACGCAATGAGTCATTAATACTTTCAACAATTGAAGAAATTCCTTTAAAAATCAGCGAGATAAAAACGAATGGCAGATACCAAAAGAGGGGAGTGAATTTATAATAATCCTTTGTTGTGAGCTTGTGACTACAGTATACTGAAATTGCTGCTCGGTAATGAACTGGTTCACCAACTGCAGCATTTTTCATTCAAACGCACTAAATTCTAGAAAATTAAATCATAAAACTTATTTGAAGGCCAACAGAAACGCCGAAATCATTCTCGACACACGAAGTCTCCCTTTTTCCGATAATGATTTGACGCTGATGTTCACACGAATTTATCTCCGGTCATAACGTAATTCCACTTGGCGAAGTTAAAATAATTGTTATAATCCCATCAGAAAACTGAACATCAGAAAGATAAAACTGTCTACTTGAAAAGCAATTCCTCGCATAAAAGTCCTCAAAAATGACAGCGAACCAGCGACTTACTGCTGGTGGAAACGACAACATCTCATTCAAACCAAGAAAATAGGATTCTGTCCGGCGAACCGTGATCAGCAGCATTTCTGATTATTCGACAATAATCACCTTAAAGACCCTCATTTAAGCATTCCTCACAAAAAAATCAAAGATACGAGAAGGGAAGTCGAGAATTTAAAAAATAAAAAAGATAGGCGACAGGATGAAACGTGAGCCGATTTGTCAGCCGCGGAATTGATGGGGTTCTCTGATACACTAAAAGGCCTTTCTCGCCACACGCAAAACGAATTTCGTGGCAAAAGGAAAAAAAAAAAAGGGTTTGAAACCCTTCAGACGCCTTGGGCGACTTCTCCAAAAATTCGGAATATACAAAACGCTATCGAATAAAAAAATATATTTTACTGATGCTTTAAATTTAATTTGCTGCTACTTGGAAACAGGTCTGAAATTGAACAGTTCGCGCTGCTTCAGGGCATTATATTATAAGTCCAAACCGAAGTGGTAAGATTTTTCTGAATCTCATAAAATGTATTTTTTTCAACAGCAAAAATTCATGTTTTAAAAAACGCACCGTGAAAGATCAGTATTTACAATGTTAAAAATTAAATGCACATTCTTTGAGATTTCGAAGCATTCATCAAATTTCACTCAGCCAAACTCCGCTGTTCTTCCGCACTTGGATTTTGCGCCGATTTCAAGGATACAATTTGACAGCAAGCAAAATTTTTTCAAATTTAGGAGTGATTAAAATTCAACCCGATGCGAATTCCCAGAAATGTAGCATGAAATTAATTCTCAGGCAACGATGATTACAACAACTGAAAGAAATCCCAGCAACTTTTTTTCAAATTGGGAATTCAACCAGCGTAGGACATAAATTCCGGTTTTTTCCACATGATATCCAACATAGGCCGCATAAATTAGCCTCTACTCAAGTATAGGCCACATCGAAGCTGTAGTGCGGCCTATATACACGCAAACGAAAGCGTCAAATCCCGTATTTTTCATTAAGATCTTCGTACTGAAAAATTCGCGTAGCAACCTTCTAAGTAGCCCTCATGCAAAAAATGAAAAAAAACCGGACGAACTCGATTTCAATCGGCAAATGCCCTGTCGATCATGAGCGCATTTGCCAAATCCCTCCTTCGATCCCTGCTAAAGATACGAGAGAAAAAAAACAAGACACCTGCTGGAGAAGTCCCACGAAATAAAAGGGGTTTTCTCGAATCTTCGCGCTCCGACAACAATGATGGAAGTACCCGCAGCAGACGGACAAAATGGGTGTTGCAGAAAATCCCACGTGCAAAAAAAATCCCACGGGTTCAAAAATCCCGCAGCTATCTAACGCAGAAAGCAACGCTTTTATGCGCAAATAGATTGTACACCCTTTATTTTCCGAAAAACTTGGGGGTTTATCAAGTACTCAAAATTGTCGAGCTCCCATCCATGTTGAAATGAACAAAATTATACGTTTTAAGCTTTAAAATAAATCACTGTAACCCTAAGTGAGTAAGAAATAATTTTTGCGGGTTTCCGATCGCGTAGGCTTTAAATTTATCCTCCTTCCGAAATGTTCTTCAGAGAAATTTGAAGATTTTTTTATCCATAAGCCTGCCTTTTTTTCTCCCAAAAAATTTGTAGCCTTTACGGCCTATGAACTCATTATTTTCTGAAATGGTTTGCTGAAATTGTGGCAGTGTCCTTTTCGCGTCTAAAAATTGGTACATCAATCTGGAAGAGCTCTACCGTACACTGTCATTGAAGTTTTAGACTAATTTCGCCCTTTTTAAAAGAAATAATTGTGGCGGAGAAAGAGGCATCAGTGAGCAAAACTCGAACATTTTCTTAAAAAAAAAAAACTAAAGGCTTACTTTATATTTTCAAATGAACAAAAGGAATTTTTCCATCTCTACGATGAGAAAATTTCTAAGTTACAAAAGTTGAAATCATGGACAGTAAAAACGTAAAGCTTGTAAAATGCTAATTTAACATACCTTTTTTTAAATCTGGAGCTTTTAATCTTGGTTTCTCGTATTTTTTAGCTTCGGAATTTTCCGACCGCGGGATTTCGTACCCGTGATATTTTCACAGGAAACCAATAAGCTTCCTTTTTGCAGCTTATTGAAAAAGAAACAAGAATGACTGCTTAGAAGTAACTTGAAACTTCGTCCAAGGCTCCGCAAGGAATTGAAATAAAAGGCTTTCCTCTGTCGATAGAAATCAAACATCGGGATGACTAGCAGCGGGTTCCACGTCAAATATCAGATCCAGAAACATGAGGAACCCGAAGCGGAAAAAAACATAATAATTGTGATTCTACATTCAACTCGATTTCAATCAATGCGGACACGCAGAAAGCTCCAACACCCAAGGTTTCATCAGAAAATATCTGAAGGTCTGGATAAATACCCCAAGAAACCTTCTTTAAAATCTAATTTCAACTGACTCAAACGTGGTCACGATTCATTCATGCATCAGACACATACGATCATACACCATAATCAAATTTTATTTTTGGAAACATGCGCGAGAAAAAGTTTTCAACTAAGCCGCTTTATTTCTCCCCCACAAACCATGTATCTGGGTTTAAAATTTGCAGGAATACTGATGATAACATTATTTTATGTACTTATTGATATTTTTGCTTTGGTTAATGAATGTTTGAATGAAAATCAGATCTAACGACAGCCAGAGCCAATCAGTATAATTGGGAACAAACGAGAGCTTTTTAATACACACAAATTTTATCTTCAAGACGTCAAATTCCACTACAAACATTCTTTTATTGAGTCCTCAACGGCGTCATGTCTCATTTGTTGTTGGGCATGTACGCCGAGTACAATATAATAATTGAATTCTAGGAATTAAAATAGTATTCCCCCCTCCTCAAAATCGCAGTGCTAGGCACATCCTGGTACCGGATGCGCCAAGCACTGTAGCATCTTCGACGATAACTTTTCCTGCCATCATTGAAGGAAGTAAAACCTTGTGAAGGTTAATTAGGTTAATTATTATGAATACTATATAAAGAGTTTCGATTATAAGCAAGACAAGTTCAGTTCAGATTTACGTGTGCGTTAGTCAAGTTATTCCTTGTTACAAGCCCGAGCTCGTGAAGTCGTTGACTTATCCATTTATCTGAAATACAATTCCCGTTAAAGTAGGAATTCCAATAAGGAATCCCGGTCCAGTCCCGGACTGATTTATTCGTTTTATTTCCATTCGTTCCAAACACTTGACATCAAGTTATATTGTGGCCCATTTGTGCCCAATATTTGTACCCCAGTATTTTGTCAAGGAACAATTGAGTTACTTAAACATTAGCTTTTTGATGAATATAAATTTAAAACCATGATTACATCACGTGCGGGATAATGCGGGATTATCGCAATAATCAAAACCATATTGTACGGTATCATCAACCGCCAACCTTTTTCCCAAGCAACCCAGATATTTAATGTTACGGCTTGGGATCGAAAGGACTAACAGACGTTTTGATCGAATTCAAGTCACATAATGTTCATTATAAAAAAAGTGAAGGAGTCGATGCAACATATATAGATATTCTGCTTGACACGATCTAATTTGAAGCAATCCGTTCTCAAATTAATACGTAGTTGAGAATTTTTAGCATCTTTCGATTAAAATCTGTCGATCCACTCTCAAAAATCTTCTTGGCCATTGCCACATAAGCAGTTGATCACGCTCAGAGCGGAGAAATATTATGACAAGAAAGAGACTCATTTCCGCGTAAAATGTGCACCCTGTTCAATCGGGACTGGCGAGCGCAAAGATAAAAAAAAAAACAACTCCATATGCAGTATTGAACAGTACCCTGCTGATTTCAAGCCCCTCTCGACAGAGCATCGCTGAACTTCCGATAAGCTTGAACTTGCCCTCGGGGGTCAAGTTCAAATCAAAGAACGGCCCGCGCGCCCGAGACCATACCCATACTTTGAGAGCTTCCCTATCGTGGTAGATGGCAGGGTATTGCAGGGGGGAAAATCAATTCTTCTCGACCAGACGCGCGACCGTTACCATCAGTGAGTGTTGGGGGAGGCTGTTTGCTAAAGCTCAGTTCACACAACAACAAGAAAAATCAATAAGTACAGTAATGCAGTACATGTGGAATCTCTCTACAACAAAACTCAAGGGACCAATAAAAACATTTTGCGTTTTAGGCAGGATTTTGTTGGAGAGAGTACCCTATGAAAGTTTACCCCAAACTCTTTGGGCCCACAAACCAGAAAATTCCATAACACTTTTTGCAGACTGGCAAATTTCCCCAAAATTGTCTGTAGACTGGCAAAAGTTGTATAAAATTTTTACAGACTCGAAAAGTTTTGCTTCAAAGACTTCATGGCAGACATTTAAAAAGTTTCTGTTTTTTGTTGATGCAAAAATTAAGAACCAACAAAGCAGTTATACAGCAGAATGTCTTCAAAAAATTATAAAAATGTGCATGAAGAAAGGTTTCTCATAATACTTTTTTTTTCAGCAGATTAACATTTGTCTGAAGTGTTATAAGGGGAAAAGCCAACTTTTGTTTTATTTGTCAGATAATTTCAACTGCCATTGGCTTTCCAACATTTCAGATGAAGATACTGTAACAGACTTCATTGCTGTTTTTGTTGATTTATTATGTTGCAGAAAATGTCCTGCTAACCAGAAAAGAACTTCTGCAGATTGGCAATGGTCCTCAGACCACAGGTTGGAGAACACTGCCCTAAAAAGATCACACAAAAATTATACAGTACAGAGAAAATTTCTGTAGACAAGATTGTTGTAGAGAGAGAAGCTGCCTGCAGTGAAGAGACATAAACCCTTGATTTTTTTTAAACAGATTTTATGCCACACTCCTTTTATGCCACAAATTTCTCCTGAACAAATGGTTGATGGCTCATGTAGGATAATCTCAATGTAGAGCTGCCCTATCTTATGGCCAAGAAATGGCTGATTTTGGCAGAAAATGCATGAACAAAAAAAACGTTCCTCACTTGTAAGTTTATATAGAGTATGCAGGTGGACTCTCTCTCTCTCTCTTTTTCTACAAAAATATTTGACAAATTTAGAGTCACTAAAAATGGGGCGTGCGTCTTACTTGCGGATACAATTTTATCCAAAAGTTTCTTGAAAACAAAAACTAGAGGGCTCATACTCTCTCTCTCTCTTTTTCTACAAAAATATTTGACAAATTTAGAGTCACTAAAAATGGGGCGTGCGTCTTACTTGCGGATACAATTTTATCCAAAAGTTTCTTGAGAACAAAAACTAGAGGGCTCATATATGATGCTCCAGTAAATATGATATTAGTGTGAACCCCGCTTCACTGTGTTGAAGGATGAGTGCTGGCGGCGTGTCCCGCAGACTCTCATCCGAGCTTCTTTTTTACCCCACATTTCACTCATCAGTTAAACGATCTCGTGGGATTCGATCCACTGCCAATGCTCCAGATTTATAAAAAAAATATCTCAGTAATTTTATTTAGCCTGTATATACCGAACAAGAAAACCGTTGCACGAGTCATTACATTCCCTCTTGATGTATAATTAAAGTGCGCACATCAAATTTCTTCCCACATTTCTGAAGTAAACAACATGTTCAGGGACGGAGGTTAGGAACTATAGGCACCGTTAGAAGCATTTAGAATCATTTTAGTTTTAATAGATGCAATAATTAAACCCTCAAGAGAAAATCATCAGAAATAAAAACGAATGCAGCTATTAAAATTTTGTACAAAAACACTACAGGTGAACTCTCTCTACAACGACTTTCTCTGTATAACGATTTTCTTGTGCCTTATGTATAGGTTTCTCTCCCCATTTCCTGGGGGTTCTCTATACAAGGAAACTCTCTCTACAGCAGTTTTTTTCTGGTTCCTTAAATTTAGAAGGCGAAAGAGAGTTCACTTGTCTCCTGTAGAATATGACAATAAAATGTACTTTACAGATTTATGTTTAAATTTTGTGATTGTTGTGCAACTGGAAGAGACGGGACATCTATATAGAAATTCACTACATTACTTCCATGAAATCCCAGGCGATAAAAAATTGAATTTGATTGCCGTGTTCTTCAGACTTGTAATAGAAAGACATTTTTCCATAAATCACTAAATAAAAGTTGGCGAAAAGGGATCCTTGCATTATTTCATCGTCTGACTGCACCGACACTCTATCGTGGGTAATCCATCAGACTTTTGGGAAGTTTCTTATTTGAAAACATGCCAACCCAGCTCAAAAGCACCAGTACAATTGCCACATAAGTACAGGCTCGAAAAATCGTATACCCGACAAAAGTTTAGCGAACCCTAATTTATTGACCTGGATGGTTCAAGGACCGTATAGCAGGGATGCAACCCCATTGAAAAAGAAACATGGAAATGCATCAAGTTGATGCGCGACTTCCTCTTCTTGTTCTTCAAGGAAAAAATCCCTAATCGTTTCGGATTTGATTCTCGAAAGTCACGCAACGCGTTCTTTGACGCCGTCAATAGGAAGTGAAGGGAGGATGCTTTAGTACAACCTAGAATTTAATCTGATTTACTTGATGTTAAATCAAGCAATAAAACTCCGAATGGAGTTTCAATCTGTACAAATATGGAGACAAATTCTTGATTTTGCGTGAGCCAACAGAATTTTTTTTTTTTGCAGCGGAAAAATAATTTAGGAAAAAGGCATCAGCGTTGCACATCAGGCATCAGAGTATGAAGTAATTTTCGAACACATACTCGTCCTTTTCCTTGCGCCAAAATTTACCGATCGAAAATTCGAGACCCACCAAATCTGTATGAATTGAGAGAAATTCGCGTTTTTTTTTAGCCAAAAAAAATAAGACTCATCTGCAGCGGAAAAAAAGAAGAAAGAAAAGGCATCAGAACAGAAATTTTTTTACGAATATTTAATCTTCCTCTCTCTATCGCCGAAAATTCATCAATCGAAGAACCGAGACCTTCATCAAAAGTATTCTAATCATAAATCCGAAATCTGCATGAATATGGAGACAAATTCTCGGTTTGTACGCGAGCAAAAAGGAGCAAAAAATTAGTTCTGCAGCGGAAAAAAAGAAGAAGGGAAAAGGCAGAGTTGCAAGTACAGTACTTTTTATGACATAACCATCCTTTCCGTCGAGTCGAAATTATCCAATCGAAAAATCGAGATCCTTATACAAAGTACTCATGAATACCGAATCTGTACAAATACGGAGACAAATTTGCGGGTTTTACGCGAGCCAATAGAAAAATAGAAAGAAAAAGAGAAGACTTATCTGCAGCGAAAAAAAACGGGAAAAGGAATTATTGTTGCACATCAGGCAACAGAGTTTAATTAATTTTTTCCAACAAATACCCGTACTTTCCCTGGAGCCGAAATTCACCAATCCAAAAATTGAGACCAGCATCCAATAAATCCTGAATCTGTTCAAATATAAAAAAAATATTCCTCTTGAGCGAAAAAAAAATAACGGGGGAAAGACATAAGAGTTGTACGTTAGGCATAAACATTGAAGTAACTTTTTCAAGACATATCCGTCCTATCCCTTGAGCCGGAATTCATCAATCGAAAAATCTAGACCCTCATTTGAGGTGCAGTGATCATGAATCCTGCATCTGTATAAATTGAGACAAATTTGCGTTTTTTTTTCACGTGAGCCAAAATAAAAAATAAGATTCTTCTGCGCAGCATAAAAAAATGAATCGACGTAATTTTTACGACATGCCCCTCCTTTCCCTTGTGCAGAAATTCACCAATCGAAAACCCGGGACCCTCATCCAAAGTTCTGTACCCATATACCGACAAATTCGCGGTGTTTATAGACGAACCAAAAGAAGATAAAAAAAAAATCAGATTTCTCTTCAGCGGAATAAAAAGAAGAAGGGGGGGGGGAGGGAAAGGCATCATCAGAGTTGCACACGCAAAAATCAAATAGACACGGAGCAGACACGGGATGGATGGACGTGCCCTGTTTGCCGAGTCCGCATCCGGATGCCAGCGATCCGACCTCATCATATGACCACACCATTCATCACTAGACGCGTATGCGTGCGCATTTTGAGCAGAATAAGAAGGCCTTTCCTAAGGTCACGCGTCTTGAACGACGCCTGCTCAGGAAAAATCCCTGTTCTTGTTCATGTTCCTGTTCCTTGTGGAAACATGATACAGTGCAGTATAGAACTCAAGATTAATCCTGGATAATCAAATACCGCTGAACCTTGATAGCTCCAACCTTTTTAAGTCAAATACCTCCCTATGTGAATTTTTTTTTTTTTACCCTTGGGCCGGCGGTGCCAAGATTTATCCTCAAAATTTTGTGTCCCAAGGAGTAGGAAAAAAAACAGGGGAATAAAAATGATTAGAAGAACCAAAGTTGGGAAAAATCCCAAATATCCCAATTTCTTTTAGCATTCCTGCTGAAAAATTTGCAAGAAAAAAGTTACTGTTGGGTGTCATTTTTACTGCATTCCTCCCATAGGATTAGCATTGGTGGAAACATGATACAGAGCAGTATAGAACTCAAGATTAATGCTGGATAATCAAATACCGCTGAACCTTGATAGCTCCAACCTTTTCAAGTCAAATACCTCCCTATGTGAATTTTTTTTACCCTTGAGCAGCGGTGCTGGGATTTATCTGCAAACTTTTGTGTCCCAAGGAGTAGAAAAAAAAGCAGGGGAATAAAATGATTAGAAGAGACAAAGTTGAGAAAAATCCCAAATATCCCAATTTTTTTTAGCATTCCTGCAGAAAAATGTGCGAGAAAAAAAGTTACTGTTGGGTGGCATTTTTACTGTATTCCTGCCATAGGATTAGCATTGGGGGATTGTCAGGAAAATGACTTCCTTTTTTGGGATTTTTTGCCAACTTTGGCTACTCAACCAAAGCTGCATTTTGGTGACATTTGGTCAAACCAAAACACAGGAGCCTGCTAAAAAAAAATCCCAGCACCACCATGCGATGCAAGAGAACCTGCCACTGCCCTAGGGTTAAGTCCCCATCTTAATTCCCTCAGAAACAATTCATTAAAAAACCTTTCTGACTGGAAGGCTTTGCCCTTAAGCCTTGGTAACTCAACTTATCTGAGGCCTTTCGGCTTTTATCTTCTTGAAACAGGAAAGATAAAAGCAATGAAAAAATTAACTTGATCTGTTTTGAAAGGAAGTGAAAGACTAATTGGGCAAATGAACCCCTGCCTCCAAGTTCAGCATCCTGTCTACTCATTGAAGAAGCAATTTCAAACCCAGAATATCATCATTCAAAATTGCCTGCAATTCTTCTGTTTCCCACAAAAAAAATTTCTTGTTTTGCTCACTCCAAATTTCACCAAGTTTAATTTGTTGTGGTCCCTTGAAATAAGATTTAGAGAGGTTTGACTGCACAGCAGTGATGGGAATCTGAGATACAGACATGATTGAAGCATGATCCACCTTGTCCCTATATGTCAGAATGTTCACATGTTGGATCACATTTCAACATTGACTCAAATTTGAACTTTTCTAATTGGTTCTCAAGCTCATCAAAAATTAGGATCAAGTCCAAAAAATGGAATTTTTTTTCTTTCCAGTTCAAGAAACAGAAAATAATTGTGCAGAAGAAACCCACACAGAATATGATCTTCTGGCAACATAAGGGTGCTCAAAAGGCAGAGGACAAAAACATTATGTAGTTTGCCAAAATGATGGAAAATGTTTTAAAATTATCAAGATTTATTTGGAGTTTTTGGTAATATAAATATGATTTTAAAAATAGCTTAATTTGTTCTTGAGATGACCAAAATATGAAAAAATCAAAATTTTTCCTTTTTCTAGACATGATGGAAAATTCACTGAATCTTGAGACATCATCCGAATGTCGGGCAGATTTCTTGAAATAACAAGTTTCCCCAATATTGTAATGACTACATTAAACTTTGAACACGGCATTTTTTAAAGTTTTCACCATCACATTTACAATTCGAAATTGAAAACTATCGTTATTCTCTAACTTTCCTTGGCTGTTTGGACATTTCCAAAGTAGAAGCTATCTAAAATTCAAGCATTTCTGACTGAACAATTTTGTCATGCGAGTCTTTTATTTCCTAGAATTTTATGCAATGCGAAAATTTCGTTGCGCGGGTTTTTTGGGGAACTACTTGAATTATTTACAGTTTTTTTTTACAGAGGGTCAGGTTCGGCCAGTTTGAGTTACAGAAGATCGAATTTTATTTTGACCTCGATAATTAATATCCGCGGAACAAAAAAAAAAACTTCCGTAGTCTCATATCGTGAAAAAAGATAATTTGATTCATAAAACTTGACTTTGGAACTTAATTCTATTGCGGTGAAAGTTTGATGAAGTGTTCAACACTCCCGAGTATTTAATGAACTACTACACTACTCGACGAAATTAGATTTTTTTTCATCAAATTAAACTGTTAATCAAAATTTTACAATGAACCCGCGCGATTTTAGAGCTTCGTAATATAATTGTTACATTAAAATTGCTTCCAGCAAATGATCTTGGGCTTCATGGTCGAAGCAAAAGCGGCAAAATTCACACCAACAAATTTACTTCATCGAACGAATGACTGCATCAACCAACAGGTAATAAAATGAAAGACTAAATTTTTTTTGGAAGACCCAAGGTCAACAAACCGCCGAGAGAGAATATCTCGTACGCTGATTTTTCTCTCAATTTCAGGGCTCCCTAAATTAAGACGGAAATCCGGAGGAATAAATTCTGCAATGCGCGGCTTTTTGAAGGCTTTCCAATATTACAGACAAGTAAAATACACATCAGTAAAAAAGTGACTACCACTCTATGTAACAAAGTCCGAGACGAATAACTCAATGACCATCGGAGGAAATAATTTTCATGAAAAATCACAGTAAAAGTCCTCAAGGTTCCGAGGTCTTGATGATGATTCAACCCAATTAAAATTACAAATCTGCTTTCTTCTGATCAATATCTCAATATTAATAGACGCACGCGAATCCGATGGCAAAACTGAAAAATTGTCAATTCATTCCGCTTCAATAATACTGGGCAGCTTACATGTACAGATATGTATTTTTTAAATATAGGGATTCCAATATTTCATTGACTTCACCATACAGTATATAATAATTGTTTGTCTAAAATACACAGATGTGAAAGATGGTCAACTTGACTAAGTTTTATGCGTTCAGTACCTGAGTCTTCATTGAGAAACCACCGTGTACAGTACTTCAGTTCGTTTTTCTCACACAATTTTTTCCCCTTCAGTATATAAGGGCTACTGTGGAACGCCTGAGATTTGCTTTCAGCACAGGGATCCACAGAGCACCACTCCAGAACTTATTCAATATATAGTTGGACCTACCTCATTACTTCAAACCTTCCTCAGTCAAAAACTTCTTTCCATCAAATTTTTGTCAAGTTCATTGCAGGACTGCATTCCTTTAAGATCAGTGTAATCTGGATTGGTATTCCTCAACCCATAGTCCATAGATCCACAGATCAGTGCTGGTCCACAGAAGTTTTTTGCCAGTCTGCAGGAAATTATCTTCTGTCGCGAATTTTTTAGTTCTATTTTTAGAAAAAGCAGTTTGAGAACCCGAATTCTTGTCCTTGAGGACAAATTCCTCTTTTCGTGAGAACCTCGGAAATCCTCGGTTCTCACGTAACTTACGGAAGCCTCCAAGGCTACATTTCTCTGCTAATCTTACTTTCTCGTCCTTGTAGGACTGNACATTTCTCTGCTAATCTTACTTTCTCGTCCTTGTAGGACTGTTTTCCTGTTCTCCAAAATAACAATAAACATTACAGTTCGTTTTCTACCTCTCGAGCGTGCGGTTCATCCAAGACTTTGCGAGCAAATTCACTTGAGTGTCAATTGTTGTTTTCCTTGAATATATCAACGTTATAATAGGGTGTTCTCACCCCGGTCGCAGCCCGACCGAATTTCTGCGTTTTCATTCAAACTTACACACTCAATTTCTTCTTCAAATAAGGTTCACTGCCTAAATCTTCATCTGTTGGGTTTATTCCTGACATCTTCAGCATAATATATTTATCAAAAGTATCAATAAAGTATATCACATTTATCCAAAAATTTTGGAAGACAATAGCAGTTAAAATTATCTGATGAAAAATAAAAGTTGGCTTTTCTTTTAATAACATTTTCAAGCATTCTTCACCTGCTGAATTAAATTGTTTTAATTTTGACTTCTTAGAAACCTTTCTTCAAGCCCAACTTTCAAATTTTTGAAGACATAATTCATTGATTCTTGACTTAATTTTTGCAAAAAAGCATAAAATTTTAAAATACCTGCCATAAACTCTTCCAAGCGTAACATTTTTGAGTCTACAAAAATTTCATGAAACTTTGCTGGTCCACAGAAATGTTTTTGGAAATTTGCCAGTCCAGTAACCAAAAAATGTTTGGGAACACTGATCAAGATCTCATGAACTTCAATAAGACTTTCCCTCTCAAACCTCTATAATTCAAATTTTGGGAGACCTTTGCGCTATCACCCTGGGGACCCATGCAAGAGAAGATCAATAAAAACGTAACTTTGTGCTGTTCAACGGGAAGTGAGTGACTAATTGGACAAATGTACCCAAGCATCCAAGTTCAGCATCCTGTCAACTCATTTACCATGAAATATAAGGCCAGAAAATCACCAATTTGAACTTCCCGCATGCATAATTCTTCATTTTCGCCCAAGCAAAAAATGCTAGTTTCCCTATCTCAAAAACTTCCCAATATAAGTAGAATTTCAAGCTGAACTCTCTGAGTTCAGCTTGATGAGCTTCGACTGCGTGAGATCCATGTCTCGGTCAAAGCTCAGATAATTAATCCACTGGGTCACGATATTGAATAACATAACAGCAAAAATAAACGCACGCCCGTCTTGTAAAATGAGCCCCTGAGGCTGGAGATCAATAGATAGAACAGTCGTGAGAGCAGTTCTCGTTAATGCGCGGTTGTGGACAAAGACATATGCACCTTTCCTTCGTGCCGTTATTGCAGTGAAGTCCTGTTCCCGCACGTCGAAACTCCGTAGCGAGTGCTATACTTTCCTTCCAAGAACTTAAGTCTTTAAAGAAATTTCCCCGGAAACAGCTCGTCAAGTTTTTTGGCATGCGCTTTCAGCTCGTATATGTCGAGCCATCAGATGTTACATGTTTCTCATCATCAAAATCCCGAATCGAAAATTTAGGCTGACCACCGCGTGGAACACGAAGTTCTCCTACTCCTAAGTGTTGTAGCTTTCGTTATTGTGGTTCAAGGGTATATCCTCGATATTTTTGTCTCATGCTATTGACCTTTATGGACATACACCATGAGTCATCTTGTCAAGATTTGTTGCGGGTTATATTTCATCATGATTGGAGTCACCTGAATTGTTGACTAAAGCCTATGTCTATATACAGTAGCGACATCTAAGTATTAAATTGATTGTACTTCTAGCTGATGGGCTATTCATAAGTTATTTCGCAATTAGGAATGAAGATTTGGTTATACAGTAGTAAAAAGTTGACTCATGCATATAAATTCATTAGTTATGAATTGATTCAAGAGTACCATATATTTGGTTCGTTATGAGTTGACTTACATACAAAATTAGTTTACTTGGCATTTAGGGATCAGATTATGTTATTTATAAGTTGACTCAGGTATACATCAACTTTTTGACATACAATGTACATCAGGTTTGGTATGACAGGTATTTTCGACTAGTAGGTAGTTACCATCCTGGATCTTAGATTATGCAGTTATTCAAAAAAAATGTGTCAGCAGAATATGAGTTAGAACTGCAGGCATTTTTGAAGACGGAAAATCATTAAATGCCGACCCAATTTGTTGAATAAAATACAGGTGTACTCTCTCTACAACAAAACTCAAACGACCTGGAAAAAATTCTTCATAGAGAGAATCTTGTTGTAGAGAGCTCCTATAACATGGTTAGAGAACTGTATGGGACCACACAAAAGTTTGTCATACAGAGAAAATTTATATAGACAATATGAAAGTAGAGATAATTTATTTGTATGAAATTTCAATGCAAGACGGTCCGCATTTCTGTGAGCATTTGAATTTAAGGGCTATTGTCCATCAGACTTACGTAACATAGAGAAAATTTATATAGACAATATGAAAGTAGAGATAATTTATTTGTATGAAATTTCAATGCAAGACGGTCCGCATTTCTGTGAGCATTTGAATTTAAGGGCTATTGTCCATCAGACTTACGTAACATTTTCGCCCATTCAATGTAGTGCTCTGTACGGTACCTGAATCGTCTATTTTGAAGTACAGTATACTGTAGTAGGATATTTTTATCGTTGGTGTAAAAAAATTAGTACTGTCCAAGGTTAGTCTAGGTTGGTTCATTTTAATGTTCGGTTGGAAGTTACAGCAGTGGCGTGGAAAAATTCCAAATGTGTTCCAAGTATCTTCATACGTGAAGTGCGCGACATTTTTGGATTAAATAGAAACCCATGGAACAGCCTCGGAAAAGAATCCCGAAATGTGAAAGAATCTCATCATCACTGCTTTGATCTTTATTTAGCATCACGTCCATGATGGAGACACATTTACCCTGTTATCGATCAAAGAGTCCTTTTTACCTGCTTTACGATGACGCAGGAACTCAAATAACGGAGAAAACGTGTTGTCGACGAATGAGACTGACAAAAACCCAACAGAGCACGACTTCGAGCACCTTATCCAAGCATGGACTGCAACAAGAAAATTCATAACTGCACCCATTCTTTCAGAGGAAACTGTAGGAATCACGACTTCTCCGAAGGCTGAACGCGCGCGTACAGTTCCGGCTTCACGCGCTTCCTTATTCTCGGAAGAAGAGCACTTATCCGGTTCATCGTCGAGTATATACTATTGAGACCGTTTCTTCTGAGTTCCGGACACAATGAGGAACGGTCGGTCATTAAACCTTTGAAAGGGTTTCCGTGTTCGGTAACGACGTCGAATTCACGTAACACTGAAGCATTAGAAAATCACCACCAAGAATTGAACACCAAGATAGCACACCCCGCTTTCAATCCAACAAGAAAGATTTCACCACTGGATGTATCGAATTGCACCAATGATTTGTAAAAAAAAGGCACTGTTTCCTTGCTGTTTAACGTCACGTAGCAGAAAGGGATTTTTTTGTCTGACACGCGTTATAGGAACTTATTTTTGCTTCAAGCTGTCCCACATGAAAAGTATCTTCGATACGCTTACTTCTGAGGAAAAGAACTTAATGAAGTGCAAAACAAAAACCTACCGTATACAACCACCATAAATTCAATAATTAAAAACTCAATGCTTTAAAATACCCAGCACCTGAACTCACAAATCACCGAACTAACCCGATTTTACTGAGCAGTTAGATTTATTTTCGTCTTTCATCGATCGATGCGATATTTTCGAATTTAAAAATCGATGAGAAAGGACTGAACTTATCAAAAACCCAAGCAAACGAAATTGCAGTAGAGCTTGCTTGAATCAGGGCTAATTCAACATTATAGAAGTAGAAAACCTGCTAGATGCGTTACAAGTCTTAATAATGAACATCCACCCTTAAATCTAAAAAAATCCGGGAAATTTTGCCATCTCGCAATAGAAATTCCACGAAAAAAACAGAAAAAGCCTCACTACAAAATGAACGCGCTTCTTCCGGAGCAGTACATAGGCCAGCTCACCTGCCATTATCCGCCTTGAATAAGGATCCAAGCACTTGGAGAATTCGACTCGCGAACTCTACGTGACGATTATTGTAGAGGAGAAGAATCAATTGGAGGATGTATTCTCGCAATACACCGGTTTTTTCCATCCCGGAACTGGTTTGACAGCGGATTAGAAGGCATCAGACATGCCCGACGAGACACACCTCGCACAGAAGGAGCTCATGTTCTATCCCCTCAGGATTTCCGAGAGAGAGGGAACGGATCCTGTTTTCCGAGTTCCTTTGAAACTGGCTGTTGGAATTCGATGAGGTATAGTCACTCTTCGAAAAAATAAGATGGGGTTCTGAAAATATTTACAATTGTACGAAATTGAGAGAGAACGTACAGTATTTGAGAAGCAGTGCACTATACGATTCAAGTGTAGAAGTTCCCTCGTGCATAGTAAAAAAAAATCCGGACATGGAATCTTACTCGACAGAATTCATCTCAGTGAAGATGATGGAGCCGTTGCTATATTTTGGAAAATTACGTAGCAAAGAGGTCCAGAATATCTTCAATGCAAGGAAAGCTTATTGAACCAATACGGAAAGCTCCATCATGTAATTTTGTATCTCCACCAGTACGAAGACTCACTTGTCTCCTATAATAAAAGAAACTTGACCTCAAAACTAAGAAAATGGACGAGTCCACTCAAGGTCAATACAGCCGCCAACTTTTCCGAGCCGCGCGCACGGAATGAGTAAGCATTTCGTCCTCACTGTGGATCTTCCTGTACGGAGACACATCATGTATATAGTGACATAGTGCGTGTCAAATACTTCCTTAATGGAACTCAAGAGCGTCGCGGAAGAGCATTCATTATAAAAAATTTTAATCTCCTTCGGAAGGATCTCGGTCGAACGGGGTGTGGATCCAGTTCACGTGAGGAAACCCGCTGAGACCGTGTGCTGGACGCAGGGTGCGGTATAGTGATGCGCTTTATTCGTATCTTCATTTTCATCCATACATACATATGGACAACAAAAACGACATAGCCGCGAAAGGTCTTCTTGCCGGGCTAACATGAGGCTTGCGTCAAAATGAGGGAAGAGTTGACTGCATTCATCGCTTCATGGAAATTTTAATGCAACGAGCTGCGCGGTGTGCGAATTCGGTACTCGATCAAGCCAGAATCGTTTTCACGCAGTAGGTGAACAAATCCATCAAGTTGCGAGCAATTTCTATACATAAGATATAGCTTGAACGCTGCCTCCCGACGCTTTCCTAAACGAGCTGTCATACATATCGGTTATGTCCTGCACTATTTTTTTAAATGCTCATGGTATTCCCTTAGATTGTAACATTAATTCACAACCTCGCATTCGATTCACAGAGCTGCATAGCTACATCAGCACATGAATTACGACCGAGATGCATAACAGTTTGTATCGAAGAAGTCCACATTTTCGGATGACAAGTACGAAAACTCTCTCGGAAACAACGCGCTTCGAATTCTTACGCACATGAGGCGATCACAAAAGGAAGGTCGGATTGAATCAAAAGAAGTCAACGGATGAAGAGTTTAATGCAGTTATCGCTTTCTCCCGCAGGGATGATGAACACGAGATATTTCAGGAATCCAGGAGCGACCGACATCAATAACCTTCGAAACAACTGGATCCGGGCTGTATGTTTCAGCCAAGGCCCATCATCCTGAGTTCCAGAAGTTTAAGAACAAAGGCCGAAATGTGGACATAATTCTTTCGTTCGAATGATGGAATCTTTCGCGGACACCGATATAGGAACTTATTATTTCTGAATCCACGGGAACCCTGAAAAGCAAGCACTTTCATCACATTCTCACTCGTTCACGTCATACCTGCGCAATCGTTCAGGTCACTTGGCACTGACAGCAGTTGCATGCTCTTCATGAGATTCATCATGCGGTGTGGTAATCCGTCTTTGCCAGGACATGATTTACAATTCAAGGAAATGAAATATAACCCTGTTATAAATGTATTCTGTAATTTTTCTGCTTCCTCAGTGCACAGAATCTTCGTCGATAATTTGCAAAAATTATACAGTAGTTTTGGATAACATATTTAACATTTAACTTAATTAACCGGTGAAGCAATAAGCGAGATCTTCTTTGAAACGTCTCACGATTGACATAAATTTCGGGGGAACGCGCCCACTCCCAAAGAAGGTTTCTGAGTCATGGAAACCCTCACAGAGCAAATGTATCATGCATGCCGAAGAACCCTACAAAAATGTCCGCCTTGCTTAAATTTATGCCCAATTTTTTCTAGATTTGAAAATTACCGACATATAAGTATATTGCCGCATATACTGTATATTCGGATAACATTCTGAAGCAGGAATACATGGGAACTTACAACCCACACTGACAGCAGCACAGAAGGTCTGTATTCAAATGTGGAGAAACATATGTTGTCCACAGGAGCTTTCATTTAAAAAAATTTTAAATTTGAATTTTTAAAAATCCTTTTCTCAACAAGAATTCTTTGTAACAAGATTTTTTGTGATGAGGTTATAGATTTATACTGAGATGTACTGTATATATGAAGACTCTTATATGTTGCAGCAAAGCTAATGATGAGCAAATTCTTGCTGAGAAGACATTATTTTAAAGATACCTGCAATAATACAGCCAAACTGCTATTTTTGACCAGTCAAATTTTCCATGATAAGAACTGTACTGTGATTAATACATAAGGTCTGTAGCAAAAGTCACAGTACTATACATGCGAGAGTTGTCCCACTGCCGCGCGTCCTTCGAATTTTTTATGTGTCCTTATTATTGAAGATTGGAAAATGAGTCACAGTTCCCCTCGAATTTTTCTAAGCATTTCCCATATTTCAGACTTCTAAGATTTTTTTAAAGACTCTGTATGATTGAAATTGAAAACTTTTGAATTACAGCTAGAGTTTCCCATATGCACAAATAATGCCGTAAATTTTTCAAATGAGTTTAAAAATTGAAATTTTATTATGAAGTAGAATAATTGTCTCATGTGTAGAAAATTTTTTTACAATTTTTGGGCATCAGCCTTCTTACAACAATATGAATTTAAAAAAATACAAAACATTTTTGGGGTGGCAGCAGCAATGATGCTAAGTTGTTAATAAATTTATCATTTTCCTCACAATCCCGTGGCAACCATAATTTCTGAGCATTAAAATTAGCTTCTTCGGTGATATTTCAAAATTGTACTGTACTTTAAATCTGCATGGCTTAATATTGTTTCACCGCGAAAAAAACCCAAAAAGGGTTTCTATCTACAATATATAATGTTATTAGATGAGAATTTCCGAGGGATTCTCTGTAGGAATCCCGACATTTCTGCGCTTGTCTTTTGTGTCGGGTCATTATACTTCCATCACGAATATATCTGCAAACTTCTTCAGTGCACGTTTGTCGCGACATTCAACAAGTGCTGTCACGCGCGTCAGGACAACGACACCATCTGCGAGACATGTCGGGGATTCTCGTCGCCCTCTCTGCGACGCTTTTCTGCTAGCGTTATATACCTATTGTACTTGAGGGATCTTCGTGTGCAATGATGTAACCTAACCGATTCTGGGAATTTTCCAAGATGCCAGAAGGGTTTTATGGCTTTTTATTTCTTCCAGGGATCCTATCT